>OX463840.1:11449964-11614749 GCA_949825065.1 Odontocerum albicorne | reverse complement strand
CCACTCCTCGGTTTGCTGGTACATTGCCCCTGTGTTTGGTGTTTGTCCGCCGAGGCGGAAGCCTGCGAGGCTATTCTTACAAGCAAGGCCACTCGTACTATCCCAAGAGCCCGCGGCACAATCTCTTATACAATCAGTTTTTTTATTCTAATATACTAGTCCGTCAATTTATGGCGCCTACGTAGCGTATCTTCCTGCAAAAAAAAAACACTTGTTTACGTTTGAGTAGAAATCCTTCTGTGATGTTAACCAACGGCCAGGAACGTGTGTAATTTATATCTATCAATTATTTTTTGTGATATTTTAAATTCGCAGTATGATGCAATAGTATGGTATTTTTATTTCAGTTATTTTAATACATATTTAACTACCGTTTTATTATGTTAATTATTGTGAGATAAATGATGATGCTCTGATATCGTTTAAAAATGTTGAACGAATGAACGAAGAAAGATTTACAAAACAAATACATAGTGCAAATTTGGGAGGAAGTCCTGTCTGCGTCGTCGTCTTAGTATGCGTCGATCTACCCTATACAAATTTATGCTGCTTGGCAGAAACCAAGTGCTGTATATTCATTTATTTTATTACCCAGAACTATACTTTTGTCATTTTTAGGATTATTAACTGAATACAAATAGGTCCATAGTTTGTGATACGTCCCTCTTATCGCCCTTCTTGAATACTGACATAAGATAACCATTCTTCCATAAATTGGGAAAACAGTACTAGAAGAATGATTCATTAAACAACATGCAAAGAGAGCTCGCCAAATGGAAAGAGCGTCACTTAAAAAATAGAGGGTGCATTATCGGATCCAGGAGACTTAAATATGATAGTTTTAAATTATTTGTTTTTTTATCTCATTTTCAGGGCATATTAACTCAGGTAATCCGCTTATCTGCGAGACCGTTGCGGAAACCAATGATCTGATATACTCACGCATTACTTTTGTTAATGACCATTGTATAACATATGTTCCAATTTTCAACACAGTGGTTGACCTTAATGTGTCTGAATCTGTTTACGAATCGTCATCAATTGTCAATTACACATAGTAACAGGAAGCGGTCCCCCAAATGAGTTAAGATAGGAAAGCCTGACATTCTGTCTTTTCTGACAGGGTTGGCAGAAAGGACAAAGAAAAAGCATAATGGTATGAATATACTCGCATGTATGTAAAAGTCTGGTGGAAAGTAGACTTTTTATCCATTATTTATTATTTCTATCACGTTCACACCACACTGTACATGAATTTATTTAATGGCACTTATAAGCTATCTTTTACAATTTTCAACTCTTAATGTGATATACTGAATAGCATAATAATTGTGAATGTATTATTATTGTAATATACGATTTTTTTTACAATATATTATATTTATTTAGATGATATGAGAGGCTCTCTCTCTCTATCGTGATCGAGTATCATTGTCTGCCATCTTTCGGATGCAAGACAATCTGTTACAGTTCAGCAAGCATACAGTCTGGACAGGACAACATCAAAAGATTCGATGGCAAGGAGTTCAAAATTCGAAGAAACAAAATTCTGCATAGTGCTATTTTTTAGTGATGTTTAATAGCACTATAAGAATTTATGATACGCCACATATAAGCTACCAAAAACAAATTGAAATGTAAATAATATTAAAAATAAAAGGACTACTTATGTAACGCCGTTTAGAGAGCAGACTCCTCAAGGGCGCTCTAGCCCGGAATTCGAGCCCACTAATAAGAAACCTTTGTAGATCTTCCTATACGTGATAATAACACATTCGGATTTAGGTGGAGTGTAGTGTATGTGTGAAGTGTTCATATATATAGTAATCATAAATTTTTATTAGACTTCCCAAATTAAGATGTCTTCAAGTGCTTCCTATAGCTGCACACGTCATCCATATTTCTAATACTTTTATGTCTAGTCCGCCAGGAATTTAACCTGGGACGCATGCTTACTTACGTTGAATGCTAACCGTTAGACCACGGTCGCCAACTATATAATTATAATTTATTAATCGACCTTCATTTTGAGTGTTTACTTTTTCTAATTATTTCATACAAGTATTCCGTACTGGTTTGCTTAATATCTACCCACCTTCAGTCAATTGTTTCCGCTTTGTAGTATATTATAAACGTTTGCAAGTTAACGGCCATTTTGTGACAAAAGTGTCCACGGCGCGATAACTATTGGCGGGAAAACTATTCTAAAGTGTTTTAAACGAACTAATTAAAAAAATACAATTTAAGAGGACTGCGTGAAGTTATTGGACACAGAAATTTATCGAATAATATGGCAAAAGTAATTGTACGCGACAAATGATTATTTGTGATCAAATCAAATATTAGCATTCTTGTTTAGTACCCAGACGTTCCGAGATCGGTTAAACTTGTATTGTATTACCCTTTAGTTGTAAACAGTACAATCGGGTATGTTTAGTTGCCATATGGCAAACTCATACAACCAACTAGTAAGAAGTTAAGATATCTAACCCCTTTTTTAAAAAATCAGGTGAATAAACAGAAAGAAAAAAAAAATTGTTGTTTTAGCTCTTTGTTGCTCTCTCCCACTCCCTCTCCTTCACATACACACAAACTATTGGCCTTAATGTCACTTCTGACCCTGCAACCCAAGAACTTTCTGACAACCTATCTTATTACATCAGCCCAGCGTAGTCTTAATAGCTACTAAATATAAATTCTAGGAGTGCTCTTTGAGCTATCGGTGTTACGATATAGCGCTATGTAAACTCTTCGCTAGCGCAATATATGTTCTTTTATAAATTATTTATAGTATTTTATCCATTATTGATATCCTGGTTTTGATATTACGACCAGACCCACACTCTACTTGAATAATTTTAGTGGTGTTAATCAGTACGGTTAACATTACTTTATTGACACAAAAATACGAAATTTTTGGGAAGATCTAGAAAAATATGGATTCAAACTCTGAAACTTAAAGCAAAAAAGAATGAAAGAAGTTCTATGATTATGGCAGAAGCGAATTATGTGCCAAGGTTGAAAAAGTCGAGATCTGTTATCCCTTCCGATATGACTTGATGGTGATTATGTATAAATACAAATATTTATTAAAGATAATATATGTTGTTGATAAAAGCTTCCAATAACTCAATATGTTACCCTAACGTTTTTCTTGCTAATTATATTCTGACAGATTTCAATCCAGACGGCTAATCCTTAATGTGCCCCTTGAAGCTTTTATTCAAATATCAAAACGGCGACCGTTGGAGCTAAAAATAAATATGTATATAAATTTCATGATATTATGTGATATGTACCTCTTTATATGTGGTAGTAAGATCTGAATTTCAAATCACCTAAGGTCAACGGAACGTCGAGGATCTTGACAAAAATGTTGATCACATGGAACGGAAGGGTTTTTGAACCCAGAACGGTAGACGATAAATTAGTCTCGGGTTCAACAATCCTGATGATGATCTCCGCTATCCGTCCTAGTGCAGGTGCACACTCCGACCTCGTGGTTCTTGTTATTTCTATTAAATACGAGTAAAACTTCGTGCAAATACTTAAAACATTATAACGAATTTAACAGTGTATTTTATCCACCCTTGTTTTCAATTACGCTGTTGTTACAGAAATAATTGGAATTTTACTGTTCTTAAACTATAGCTTTTTTTAACCCCCCGTGCACTTTTTTCTATTTAGCTAATGATATGAATGGCTTGTACTGTATTTATTTATTTATTTATTTAATTAACGACACAACAGTGTCTTTATATACAAATGAACATGTGACAGGTTTTTATAACCTGTCACATGTTTTTAAGTACTTTATGTACTTAAAATTATTGACAAATAATACAAAACTTTATCTTAAACTAACATGAAGATACAAAAAGCGGTAGTAATAATAAATTACAGTCATTGTTTTAAAATGATTTAATAATTATATGTATATTTAAGTTCAATATATGTTATGTATGTATACCACAAAATATTACCAAACTTCACCAAGCAGACTTACGTAATTGTCGAAGACTTATTTTATAGAGGTAAAGAACTCAGATTTGTTTTTAGTGCAGTAACGCATACATAGAACAAATATTGGATTTTTTGAGAATTTTGTGGGAATTTTATGGAATTTGTGGGAATTGAGATATAGAAAACACATAGCCTCATTAGTAGAACGAGATGCAAGTTGCTTTGCAGAATATAATCTTCCTACATGTTGATGCAGGGTATTATATTACACTTTCAGTGTATGAAAACGATCTGAACGTTAAGTGTATTGCCATTTGACAATGTCTTTCAACTAACTAAAAGGGAGTAAAACAAGCCTTCATTAAATCAGAAAGAAACTCTTTTTTAAAAATCGAACCCACAACCCTGTAAAACATGTTTCACCAACTAGGCTATGGAGGTCGTCGAAAAAGAGATATTTTAAAATATGTGAAACATGTTTTTTCGTTGATACATTGGGACATGCCACTAAATCATAGAAAAAATCATAAAAATATGTTAATTATTATCTCCTGAAATATTCACATATTTCTATGTACTATGAAAATTATATTAAGTATTTTTACTTGAAACATTCATTAATGGTGCAACAATTGTTTAAGTTTCGTCAATTTCATTTACAATCCACTTCTACACTGTTCAAATGTTTTTTTATTAATTTATAGAAAACATTAACCTGTACCAGTTAATAGAACACATTAACCTGTACCAGTTAATAGAACACAATAATAAATCACACCGAAATGTATTGCACAAAAAAATTGTATTGTCACAAAACTTTGGTTTTGTTCCTGGTAAATCTTGAGCGTGTCAAAAACGCCCACTGCATTTTTCAACAGCAAACGCCTTCACCGTTTGTTTGTTGTTTTATTGACTTTAAAAATCCTTTGACAGACCTTCTTTCTTACAGTGTACTTCTCAGTTTATCGATGGGATTAAAGCCTTGTTTTAGAACTCCAAATGCTGCGTAAGATATAGTAAGTGGTCCAACCAATAACTTCAGGATTCCTACAGGAGTAATTCAGGGCTGTGTCTTGATTCCCTTCCTTTTAATCACCTTTATGGAATTTCAACTCAAAAAAAAAAAACAACGGAAGGCACAAAGGACCTCACAATGCTTCCACTGATGAGACTGGAGCAAACATGGTCAGCTTTCAATATAGTCCACGCCAAGAAGGATGGAGACAAATAGTACACCAAGTTCCAGACCTAGCAGAGGACCACGAATCTCAGCATTGAACACGCGATGAAAAAGAAGAAATATAGCTTATGGTTTACGCCATTAAATTATCATCCTTACAGCATAACCTAAATACAAACATTCAATAACAACTTAACCCAAATACCTATAATAGTGTCCCAAAATTTTTATTTTGTTTAAAAAATTTCAATATTTTTCTTGTTAATATTTCTTGGAAAAATGTACATATTTTAAACACTTCTCAGAATCTCGATTCATTCGAGATTTAAGAAACAGGATGTGGAGTTTAAAATACGCCATTATATAATGCGAATTAGTATTGAAGAATGAATGAAAATTAAATGAGGCATCAACGGTTCTCAGAAATTCTTCATCGGAATAATATCTTGTGTAATGAATTTTGTCTGGAATTTTATAAACTATTTTTTACATTAATTTCTTCGATCCTATTTTTTTTATTCGCGGTTGAACCTTTTCAGTCACAGGACCGGGGGCGGAGTTAGTTTTAGTTTTATTCTTCTATAAGAAGTCAATGCCTTATGAAGCATATATTTGAATTCAAAAAGGGACCCGAAATTTCTATTTTTGGTGATGCCTCAACCGTACAGTTAACCGAATTAGAAGTGCCAATGAATATGCAAATGTAGATCGAATGGATTTACACAAATAATTAATGTATATTTTTTTAATGATTTAAAAAAATAATTAAGTTGGTTATAATTATAATAATATATTAACCTCTAATCATTGAAAAATAAGACCGAAACTGGAAAAGAAATAAATGAAAATTAAAAATAGTACTTTTTAGGATGTAGTTTATCGTGTTTTAATATGAATTTAGTTTATCGTGCTTTATTATGAATTTAGTTTATCGTGTTTTAATATGAATGTAGTTTAGCGTGTTTTAATATGAATTTAGTTTATCGTGTTTAAATATGAATGAAGTTTATCGTGTTTTAATATGAATGTAGTTTATCGTGTTTTAATATAAATTTTGTTTATCGTGTTTTAATATGAATTTGGTTTATCGTGTTTTAATATGAATGTAGTTTAGCGTGTTTTAATATGAATTTAGTTTATCGTGTTTAAATATGAATGAAGTTTATCGTGTTTTAATATGAATGTAGTTTATCGTGTTTTAATATAAATTTTGTTTATCGTGTTTTAATATGAATTTGGTTTATCGTGTTTTAATATGAATGTAGTTTATCGTGTTTGAATATATGAATGTAGTTTATCGTATTTTAGCATGAATGTAGTTTATCGTGTTTTAATATGAATGTAGTTTATCGTGTTTTAATATGAATGTAGTTTATCGTGTTTTAATATGAATGTAGTTTATCGTGTTTTAATGTGAATGTAGTAGTAAAGGTTTTTACATTTAAAAAAATTCTGTCCACGGTATTGTAAAAATTTCTGATTTTAACTGAAATGTTTGCGGTTAATGATTTTTTATGTGTTAGGATTCTGTTTTACTTTACAACGGTATTTACTAAAAGTTGTCAAATATCAAAAGCGTAGTAATGTAGCTCCGACATTGTGCTATTGTTTTCGTATAAATTCCACGGGCATAAGTCAGCTGTATCAGAACATATAAATAATAACTAAACCTAGTGAAACGACTGATATGAAATATTGACTCATATGAAAATGTATAAACAATTCAATAAAACAAAAATAAATACATCTTTTTTTTATTTTGTATATCATCGGACGTAAATTATTAAAATAATTGTAATTTATATTCAGATTTAAAAAAAAATATGTATTTTATTATAATTCCATAATAACTCAAAGATGTAGATTTTTTCAAAAGTTAATTTATTTTTACTTAAACACATTCACGTTCATTATTTCTGAGGGATGCATTACTGCTAACGGCGGCTGGTCTGGAGGGTTCGTTGGTGCGCTGAACCGGAGAAATAATTCGCAATATTTAAATTATATATTCGCAAACATGACTTTCAAAAATGTTAAATATTTGTATAGATTAAATATGTATAAGAATACTGACAAATAGTACGAGGATTTTTATTTCAGTGAAAATTCAAAACAATTCAAAAAAATATTTCTTTCAAATTGACTGGCCAAGTTTGCCAATACTACCGGAGCGATCTCCAATACGCACCGGACGGAAACGCAAATTCATATAAGGCAGACATTGACATACAGTAAACCGTGTGACAGCGATATTTCATATTTGCTGTGTCTCGAGGTGCGTTGGTGCTCAGCGCACCAGCGCACCTCGGGACCAGCCGCCGCTGATTACTGATGTGTGTACTTAGTATGGATTAAACTTGATCGAGTTTTTATTAGGGGTTTCCCTTGCATTTCCCTTTAAATTTTATGATTGTGTTGTATTACACTTCCGTGCAATACATTACAAACCAAACGGGCTTATTAACATTTGGGTGACCAACAAATGAGTGTTAAAAGGTCTCCATTAAAAAATAAATATCCATTTTCGGTATCGTTAGGAGTTGAACCCATCGTGGAACACGTGAGCTCTACCTCTATTTGTATATGGAGGTTAACAAAAAATTGTTACAAAAAATTTGCGTATAAACATATAGTAGTTATTAATATTCATCCGGAAATACCTTTTCAACGGATAAGTGAGAATATCTTTAGGTAGATATATATTTTAATTATGATTTCTCAAATTGCGTATAAACGTAGTTATTGATATTCATCCGGAAATACCTTTTCGACGGATAAGTGAGATTATATTTAGGTAGATTTATATTTTAATTATGATTTCTCAAATTTAGGAAGACAAATATAAACAAGAAGGTGGCGGTTGAATCTTTCTACAGCATTCCTTTATCAAAAGTGTACGGTGTAATAGTGTCCACGAAGGGGATTTTATAAAAAACAATTTATCGGAATGCACTGGGGATGGGGGCTTTAACCTCTGCTCTGCGCGCCCCGCGTCCCTCGCCTCTACGTTGGCGAGGCTTCAATACGACAAAAAATTCAAAGTTACCGTTTTTCCTGAGGGATAGGGTCCAGACAGAACCGATTCCCACACCACGTGATTGTTGCACCGCCCCGGGATATCAATCACAGGATTCCAATCAGGGACTTAAAAGCTGGCACTTTTATAAGGAATGCAAAAGTAAATAAAAAATACACAACTGAATTTTTAAGTACCTACTTTTGTTGATAAAAATGTATCAATGTACATGAAAAATTCATTATCATCCTCTACGTTTCATTAAGAATACAGGGATGCTGGAAAAATCCTTCTTCCATGTTGGTCTACAGTCCGAAACTCGACGTCCACCCATAGTAGGTTGAGCCTGCAAACCTCCTTATCGTTAACATCTATGTACAATTTAGAATGGGCGTCCGATTTCTTGAATCTTTGCGAGCAAAAAAATATGAGGTACTTTTATTGTGGTTGTTATAGGCTGCTGCTGCATCCGAAGACGATCCATCCTATTCGTCACATGATCATACCATCCTCCTAAGCAATTTCTTATCAAAACTAAAAAGTAATCAATCTTGGACCTTAGTAACATGTCAAGATTCAGAGTCATCCAGCAAAATAGGCGGTAGGAGGCAGGTGCTTAACAGTTAACCATTCTTCTTCAGACTAAATACTGAATACCATATGCCCTTCATACTTTTAAAAGCACCGCTGGCAGCACACATCTTAATGTGCAACTCATTTTGTTTATTCATTAAAGTTTACAAACAATGAGATACTGCGTTGAGCAAGTGTAGAACGAAAGCTCTTAAATATCATAAAATAAAGAAAGATTGCCTATATGGTTCATATATTGAGAGAATGCTACTTCCTAAAATTAATATTGATGCGCAAACTCGAGGGTCAACGCGGAATTGGTAGAAGGCGCCTGTCTTGGTTTCATTCGCGATTGTGCAGGTATACAAACAGTTGAGGAACTGTTCCATGCCGTCAAAAACAGAGATACCTACTTGTATTTTCTCAAGAATGATTTCCAACGTCAAGGAGATCAAACAGGGCACATTAAGAAGAAGATTAAAGATAAGATGAAATAAAGTCTTAAAAAGGTATATCAACTTATCTAGATTGACTTTGTATCTAATAGTCGTAAATATTCAGATTGTTCGCAAAACATTTGACTTTGTATCTAATAGTCTTTGTATCTAATAGATTGACTTTGTATCTAATAGTCGTAAATATTCAGATTGTTCGCAAAACGTTCAAGTTAATTTCTTCGTCGTTGTCCATTTTAAAATCTGAAGGATTGATTTCGATAGGGCATCACTCTGCTGTGGACTTTCTTATGTACTTAGCTATTCTAAAAACATTCTGTTAGAGCTGTCCTGTGGCCATATGTCATGATACATCATAACTGCCTTTATTTCAGTATTTTTCTTCTACGTGCAGTTTTCACACGCTCTCCAGTCGGATCACAATGGTTAGTGTCTGTTTAAGCAGCTCCTGCATGCCTCCAGGAAACACAAACAGTGGACAGCTGTTATGACACCGATTGGTGATAGGTGGCTGTCCCGTTGGAATTTGATTTGATGTAATTTTTGCTTGCATCTTTCGCCTTGATGTAATTTTTGCGTGCATCTAGATGCACATTGATCTAGATTAATCTACGGATTTTATTTTGTGGTACTGCGATGATAATCGAGTCATTAATTTTCGAAAGGATCTCCATTCAGCTTTACATCGGTACATCTTCAAACCGATTCGCTACTTCGATTTAGTGATCAAGTGTTTACCAAAGTACTGGCAACTTGCTGGGCTGTTTGAACTTCAGACTTTAAGCTGCTTTATAAGGAATTATATTTACTGCACTGAAAGTCATTTTCCTTCTCCTGAGAAGTCGGACCTTAAGTCCATCATCGATAATATTCTTTTCATATTCAGGTGTGTCAACGTTGGAGGAAGAGTCCATTTGGACAGTTTCTTCTTCGTCACTTCGTGTGACGTCGTACTCATAAAAAATAAAGAAAATGTATATCTTCTCATGTAGACGTAGATAGGAATTTACTCTTAGCCCCATAATAGCGTTGTTCGTAGTTGGGTCGAACTGGTTACTTTAAATATTGTATATTATTAAGTTATTTAAAAAACAACAATGTTGAGAATAAGTGCTTTTACGAGTTATTGAGAGGGATAACAAAATTTACTTTGTATTATCGATTTTCATATATCATCGTTTTAAAGGTAGTTTTTTGGGTTTATTTAGGGTGATAAAAAAATTCAATGACTTAAATATTGTACAAGATCACGCAAGTCGAGGTTAATGACTGAAAGATGGCACCATCCTATAATTTATTGCCTATGTATTTTTACGATAATCCTGAAGGCACAGGGGAACGTATAAAATATAAGGGTGAGGAAACAATGTCATTGCAGGTTTGCTTAATATTATATGTAATAATGTTGCATCATTTATACTATACACTTTTTTTTTCTATCGAGTATTTTTAAAATATTTTTTCTGGTTTTTACTTTGTGTTTTTAATAGTTCATCAATTCTAAACCATCACAAAAATTCATTATATTTTATTTTTGTTTAAAAAACAATGCTTTGATTATAAGAATACCAAGGTAAGGTGGTCGATTTGAAAAAAGGACAACAAGAGTTTAGTCATCTTTTTCAATTCAGCCTCTTTAATATCTCCCTGGTTGGTTGAAAAAACCTAGTAACAAATCCACCAAGGGGTTCTGTACACAAAAAAAGTGTTATATAATACAGTACAATAGTTCATCATCAACAAATTTAACTAAAATCTTAGAATGATTTTACGTTTATCTTGAACCATAATTTAATTTAACACGCTTGAAATAAATAAATATAAAGTCATACAATGTTTCCGTTTTAACTTTCCGGATATTCTGTAAAATAAATTTATCAAAACTTACGAAATTCTCGCTTGAAAGTAGCATCAGGATAGGAGGTAGAAACACGTGTTACAGTGATAAATGTAATGAGTGTAATAACAAAGTTGAATCGTGTAAGATAAATAAGGTTTCTACTTATCTTAATTACTTATTATTATTATTTTCAATTTGCTTCCTGATTTTTTTCTTGAAGCTTTTAGAAATAGCTTACTTTTTAAATTCATATTATGTAAACATTTTATCAGTGATTTAATGTGAAGCGACATTAAATTAATTAGCGTAATATCATCAAAAAACTTTATATTCTATAATAAGTTAGTAATATTCAATACGGCCTTACTAGTTTATTGCGGGCAATTTCTCCCAACCAACTAAAAATATGTTAAAAATCTGTTGTAAAAACATCAGAACATCAGTCTATTTTTTTGGTACTATCGGTAATCAAGCGCAACACCTGGGCTAGAAGACAAGCATTCTACCAGTTAAGCCATGAAAGAACTCAATCATTTATGTGCAAAGATATTTTTGCACATAACGTTAATTAAAAAATATGCGAAGCTGTACAAAAACATACGAACCAATACGTAAATATGTTGCATCAAATAACTCAAAACAGGCTCATAATTAAATATTTTTTATCATATGAACATGATTATGCAAAAAAATAATTCCGAAGCAATATTTTAATCGTTTTGAAATATTTCAAAAAATATCTCACCGGTTTTTACGGGCTTTTATGTAACCAAAAAATAGATGTCTTCCAACCCGGGGTTTCAGGATCGATTCCCGTTGGAACCTAGATTTTTTTCGAAAAAAGTTCTAGTCTGGTTTCCATTTAAAACGTCTAATTTCTTTATCGTTGGTTGGGAGAAATTACTGCATAGCAATAAATTCACTAGGTTCTAATTTATACAACGAAATAGTACAATACAACTATTAAATGTCAATTTAACGGTTTTGATATATTTGTACACACGTGATTTTTTAAATTTATTTGAAATATAATTCGAAATTTCAAATAAACCAAAAAAATAATTTAAGTGATTGGGCCCTTTTTGCAAACACGTTCACGAAACTACTTTCAATAAACTTCCTCCACTTGCCAAATTTTAATTTATGATTCGATAGTTATTACATTGTTAAAATATAAATAAGCAGTTAGATTTCATGGTTAAAAATTAAGGAAGAGATTGTAACAAGAATAAGGGTGAGTCCTGTCGAAACCTGCAGGGTAAACGGCCGCAGATAAATCACCCGTAAAAGGTTCATTCCTCTGAAAGCTGCGAGAGCTTTGAGGCCATCCGCTGCACGTGTGTCGAGTGTGATGGCCTCACAATAGCGGCACGGGGGGGGGCTACACACACATGTCCTGGCTCGTCCTTTTTCAAATTAAATAATATCACAAATTTTCCGATGTTACGTATCCGGATTTTCAAACATATTTAAAGATGTTTTATGATATTTAAAAAAAACAAAAAAAAAAGATTTTATGGGTGAGATTCTTTTTGTATATCGATGCGTGTATGCCAAAAAAACACCTGACCCGACATTTGACTTGTTCTGAGATAATTCAAAATGTTTCAATTCTCTTTGTATGGATTCGTCTAGAGTAGTCTAGACCATAGTTCCCAAACTTTTTCGCTCCGTAGACCACTTTTTTTTGTTTTTCGTAGACCCCCTGCCTGCCTAGTATTGAATTTTCCTAAACTTATTAACTTTAAATATGTTTTTGACAGCTAACACGGTGCTGTTCACCTTGATAAAGTTTTTTGTAGAGTGGACAATTGTAAAAACAGAAAAACATGTAAGTACAGTTTTTATTCATACTTTTATTGAAAAGACACAAAATGCAAGTAAATAAATATTTAAAGTTAATAAGTTTAATAAGCCAAATGGCTTTGGAACGAAACAAATCCGAACCTAGTAAAATTCTTATATAAAATTAATACACAAATAATACTGTTAATGAGAGAGATGAACCTGATTATCTGATAGCAATAGTTCAATATTTGGCTTCAAATTAGTGAGGTATAGTCTTAAATCTCCACGTTCAATGATTTGCATTCGATTTCTTTATTATAAGTATTCTCTATGTCTAATATAAGTATTATGTACACACAATATGTGTTAGGTGTAATAAGACATTTACGGAACGTTGATAGAATAATAAGAACGATACGGAATATTGATGATGATCTGCTTAAATGGAATCCGCTCACGTGGACCCCTATTTACATCTCGTGCACCCCCAATTTATTTTCTTGCTGACATACTCGTAGACCCCCTGCAAGTCGAAATAGACCCTTGGGGGTCTTTGGTCTAGACACTAGGGCATTTTTTAAAAATGGAATTTATCCATGAAAATCCCGTTAACATGCAGGATTGATTGATTAGTGCATACAGGATTGATCTATAGTGTTTTGATATTTTAAAGAAAGCAATTAAGTATTTTGTAGGTTTGGTCTATTTTTTGTAGTTTGCGTCCAAACAGTCTAATTGTAGCTTTATATAATCAAACTATAAAGTTAGACAAATTATACGAGTTTTAAGAGAAAGTGTATGAATATAGAAGAGGCAAAGGATGTACGAGCATGTCAATATAGGAAAGTTTGGCGCTCTTTCATCTCTACATATGAGTGTATAATCACAAAATCGTTATTGAACATAAACCTAAACTGAAAATCGTGGTCTTTGCCGGTCGTTCACCCCGAGTACTATCTAAGGGAAAGACGAATTGGATGGATAGAGACTACCTGGGTGCCTGCCCCTGGTGCCCCCGACTGCCTGCTGCCCCCAGTGCTGAATGGAGCGACCCTCACCGATATGTATTGATAAGCCACACATTCCTCCAATCCTAACCGCTCATGGCTCCCATGCGCAGGCCTCTTTTTTTGGCATTTTTTCAGACGTTCGTACCATCCACGGCCGTTTCTAGAAGGTTCCATCTTAAACAGGGCTGACACCCCAGTTTAAGTTCTATTTAAAAAAAATAATGTTAACATAGTGAACTTCGTAGCCTAGTTGGTAAGACGCTTGTGTCTCAACCCAAAGGTTGTGGGTTCAAATCCTGCTGGAACCAAGATTAAAAAAAAAAGAATTCCATTCTGATGTTTATTTAAATTCTTTTTAACATATTTCTGGTTGGTTGAAAGAGATTGCCACATGGCAATAAGCCTACCAGGTTGTACTGTCTACATGAAAATGAAATGCAATACGATAAACAGACTTAATATTATTTTCTCAATTCGATTTTAATTTATGTAAATTTACACACCATCGTGCAAAGTGCGTCTCAATTCAAGGAACACGATAGCAGAGCGCTTTGAAGTTTTTCTGTAAATTTAAATAACTTTCTTAAAAATGGAGATTTAAAATAAAATTAATATTCATTCTCAATAAGTTCACAAAAAAATACTTTTTAACACAAATTAAACAATTTAAGTACCTTTAATTTTAATCTACATGAATAAGTAAGGTACAATACATTTTATTATTTAAAAAATAATATAACTTAAGAGACTTCTTATTTTGGTTATATAAAGCTTATTTTATTATAAAAAAAATAATATGAATAAAGAGATTTCTTATTTTGGTTATATACCGCTTATTTCGAAAACAATAATAACATATATTCACCAAAAACTCAGATCAAATTTAATTTTTGTAATCCTGTTTAGTCACCAAAGATCAATTAATTGTGCCTTTAGTAGAGTGATTACTTCTTACTAAAAAATTGTACCGCCCTTTCGATTTTAGTTTTCATAAATATATTTAGAATGGTGGGTAAATAACTTAATAAATATACACCAATAGAAAAGATACATTTATTCCACAAATAAATGACACAATTCATATCTAAGTCAAATAAAGTGTTGAATTGACTAAATGTACCAGGAAGACGTAAAATTACTCAAGACAACAAAGGTTTTCAAACGAATCGTAAAATTACCATATATTGATATTGGATTACAGACTGTTATTTATTATCAATCACGATTTATTTTTTATATACGCTGATTTAAGTCAAATGAATTGTTAAATTGACTAAATGCACCAGGAAGACGTAACATTACTCAAGACATCAAAGGGTTTTAAACGAATCGTATACAGACTGTTTTTATATATGCTGATTATTTAATTGTGTTGTATTACTATTTTATTTACTACAGAAAACGTTATATTTTCATAAAATAAATATTGCCATATACTATGCGTATCCAGAAAGTAAGTGTACTGAGGCTCTCACGACCGGATGGATTTTATTTTCGACATGTTGGCTACACTTCCGTGTAGCCTGACCCTTCCCCTCCGCAACGAGACCGGTTCGAGGTCAGTACGTTGAGAAGTGTCGACGCGACAACACGTTTCGTGAAAAATGTCAATCCAATCTCCCGCCAAGTGTGAAATAAATAATGCCGGGCAAGAGTTTTTGAGGCGCTGCAAACTCCATGGAGATGAATTTCTCCACTCCATCGTTACTGGAGATGAAACTTGGGTTGCACACTACACGCCTGAAACCAGAAGGCAGTCTCAACAGTGGCGTCACACCTCTTCACCCTCCGCCAAATAGTTCAAAATCACAATTTCAGCCAAGAAAATCATGGCACCCGTGTTTTGGGACTGTCAAGGCATAATTTTAATTGAATATATGCCTCAAGGGGAGACCATCAACTCTGCAAGATACTGTGAGACCCTAAAAAAATTGCGGAGGGCGATTCAGAACAAGAGGAGAGCCATGCTGACAAAGGGAGTCTGCCTGCTGCACGACAATGCCAGACCACACACGGCCAACGCCACGAAGGAACTGCTCGCCTTGTTTAAATGGGATGTCCTGCACCATCCCGCGCATTCCTCTGACCTAGCACCTTCAGATTACTATCTCTTTACCTCCCTGAAGCTGCACATGGGTGGAAAAAGGTTTTCAACCGACGAGGAGGTAAAGGAGGAGGTGGAGAAGTGGACGGAGGGGTTGGCGGGAAAGTACTTCGAGGAAGGCATCAAAAAGTTAATACACCGCTTCACCACCTGCATTGAGAGGAATGGCGACTATGTCAAAAAATAGCTTACATATGTACTACGGTACCCACGTAATTTTTTTGTTTAAATAAAAAAAATTGTAACCTACAAAAATTCAGTACACTTACTTTCTGGATATGCCTCGTATATTCATTATATTACAAAAAACTGTAATACTAAGTAAATCAAAATCAATTACATCGAGTTATTGATCAGATATATACTCGTATAACTTTTCTATTGTGTTAAACAATTATATTATAATTTCATTGCAAACAATTAAATTTTACAATTTTACTACTATTTGCAGTTTCTTTCAAATAATCAGAAAAAAATTGAAAGGTTTGTAAAAAAAACTCTCGTTCGTTTATCACTGGGACATTTTTGTTTTTTAATCATCTGTAACTGACCTCGAAACCTCTGGGTGTTCTAGAGCCTGTGAAAATTTTTCTATAGAAGACTGTTCAATACTGTTTGAGTACCAGAGTTACGAGTACACCCGAATGCAAATCTTCGAATTGGCTAAGCTTTCAATAGACTTAAAAAGTAATTTATCTTCTGTAGATATTATGTAAGTTAAAAGTTAAAGCTGGTTAGGAAGCGTTCTTGAGGTTGTTATAATGGTTCGTAAAAAGTGTTTTATCAAATTAGAAAGCAAAAAAATGGAAAAAATAAAGGAAATTTGTGAAGGAATAAGACTTCGCTACAGTCCGGTCATAAAGAAGAGTTTTTCTATATCCACAGAATGATTTATATACTAGTACTCGTAGATTAATATTTTCGTTGAAACTATTCAAATTGTCAATGTATTGTAGATAATAAAAAAATATAAATAAATGTATGTAAGATTGATCAAAAGTTTTAACCAACCCTGGTTTGGAGGTTGGTGCATTAACATCACAAGATTCATTGACCTATTTCCTGGAAGCCAACCCCTAGGTTCCAATGAACCCCAACCGCCTTTTTTGTTCGTTACTCGCGGGGCCCCGAGTCCCGGGCGGGCGGTGCTCAGGAATGTACCAAAACTTTCCGGAATGATGTAACTAATGCTCTCAGGCGCCTCCGCGGCGAGGATGCGCTCAGCACTATGGAAATAATCGCATCTGTTGCATCATCGGGTGTAACGCCCCTTGCACCGTACCTTAAGGGCACCAGCTTAACGAATTATGTAATATTTATTTACGAGGGTTAATTTGAAATGTTTGTACGGAATCACGTTGTTCTATTTATAAAGTTGTATTCTTTTTTATTGTTTACAGTTAGTTATACGTTATTTTATTATTATTTTCAGGCATTATACATATGTTATGTGTGATACTAAAATATTTGATGTATAAATGTTTACAGTTAGTCATACGTTATTTTATTATTATTTTCAGGTATTGTTCACATGTTATGTGTGATACTAAAATATTTGTTGCATAAATGTTTACAATTAGTTATACGTTATTTTATTATTATTTTCAGGCATTGTTCACATGTTATGTGTGATACTAAAATATTTGATGTATAAATGTTTACAGTTAGTCATACGTTATTTTATTATTATTTTCAGGCATTGTTCACATGTTATGTGTGAAACTAAAATATTTGATGTTTAAATGTTTACAGTTAGTCATACGTTATTTTATTATTATTTTCAGGCATTGTTCACATGTTATGTGTGAAACTAAAATATTTGATGTTTAAATGTTTACAGTTAGTCATACGTTATTTTATTATTATTTTCAGGCATTGTTCACATGTTATGTGTGAAACTAAAATATTTGATGTTTAAATGTTTACAGTTAGTCATACGTTATTTTATTATTATTTTCAGGTATTGTTCACATGTTATGTGTGATACTAAAATATTTGTTGCATAAATGTTTACAATTAAGTTATACGTTATTTAATTATTATTTTCAGGCATTGTTCACATGTTATGTGTGATACTAAAATATTTGATGTATAAATGTTTACAGTTAGTCATACGTTATTTTATTATTATTTTCAGGCATTGTTCACATGTTAATAGTGATACTAAAATATTTGATGTATAAATGTTTACAGTTAGTTATTTGATGTATAAATGTTTACATTTAATGTATAAATGTTTACAGTTAGTCATACGTTATTTTATTATTATTTTCAGGCATTGTGCATATGTTATGTGTGATACTAAAATATTTGATGTATAAATGTTTACAGTTAGTTATACGTTATTTTATTATTTTCAGGCATTGTACATATGTTATGTGTGATACTAAAATATTTGATGTATAAATGTTTACAGTTAGTTATACGTTATTTTATTATTATTTTCTAGCATTATTCACATGTTATGTGTGATACTAAAATATTTGATGTTTAAATGTTTACAGTTAGTCATACGTTATTTTATTATTATTTTCAGGCATTTTACATATGTTATACTAAAATATTTGTTGCATAAATGTTTACAATTAGTTACATGTTATTTTATTATTATTTTCAGGCATTGTACATATGTATGTGTGATACTAAAATATTTTATGTATAAATCTTTACAGTTAGTCAAACGCTATTTTATTATTATTTTCAGTCATTATACATATGTGTGATACTAAAATATTTTATGTATAAATGGAATTTCATTTTAAAATTATAAAGTATTTTCATTCTCATGGACACTACAGTGTTCGCTGATGAAGTGTAATCTAGGTGGTTCAAGCGGTCGGGAGAAAGCTTTGCATCACTCTCTACAAAATGTGCCAAGGTAGATCCACGACACACAACGGTCTTCACTGCCCTTGTAGGATGAAGTGTAGTCTAGGTGATTCTAGCGACCCGGAGAATACATTGCATCACTTTCTACAATATGTGTCGAGGTAGACCAGCGACACACTATAGTTCGGAAATTCTAGGATGAGTCCTGTGACAGCTCACAAATTGGCCCCAATACAACCTTGTAACGATGTTCAGTAATTTTAATTATTTTATCAACTTAAATATAAGCCTCAATTCCAATAAATAGCAAGTTATTTAGGTAAATACATTACATAAGGTTGTATTGGGGCAAATTTGTGAGCTGTCACAGGAGTCATCCTAGAATTTCCTAACTATAGGGTCTTTACTGCCCTTGTGGGATGAAGTGAAGTATAGGTGGTTCTAGAGACCGGCAGAATACATTGCATAATTATCTTCATATGATATGAGAGCTCGTCAAGGATTTTGTGTCAGTAATAAATTGTAACGAGATAAGGAATGATGTACAATATACACAGTCAATATGGTGATAGTGGCGGAGAAAGAACATTATTTTTATTTATTTTGGTTCACTATCCATTATACAATATTATAAACTTACACCGTTTTAATGGAAAGGTGAAAGTACAAATATATAACAATGCTTAAACCCTTCCAGTCTGCGAATATAGAGAATCGCTTTACTATACTTAAGAAATTACAGCACGGTTCCTGTGACAGTTCACAAATTTGCCCCAATACAACCTTGTAACGACGTTCAGTAATTTTAATTATTTTATCAACTTTAATATAAACCTCAATTCTAATAAATAGCAAGTTATTTAGGTAAATACACTACATAAAACTAACAATAATGACAATAATACATCTTGTTACAAATTAGCAAAAATGTGGCAGTTTGTTAAAATCATATAATATTTGGTGACGTTTATCAAAAGTCACTACGTTAGTCTGCATTGGCTAGGGATGGGGTATTCGATAATTGGATTTTCGATTTTTTTTATACCTAAAATTAAATGTTCGTAATTAGTATTAATTCATAGTGAATCTAGGCCTATTTAAAGATATATACGAATCATACAATACATTAGAAAGTCAGTATAATGATAATTAGGAATTAAAACGTCAGTTTAGAGAAAAACAATTTTTTGATTTATAAAAAAACTAATCGATTTGTAAAAAAAAAACGATTTTACCCCATGCTTTTGAGACATGATGTTTCAAACGTCACAGGAACCATCCAACATTTTCTCAAGTATAGGCAAGGTCTGTGATGAAGTGGTCTTATTTGTTAATGAAATTTCAGAAATTTGTCCTAACTTCTAAAACAATCAGCTGAAACACTCGCATACTCGCATACATATAAATACTGAAATCCAAAGTTATTACATACACAATTTCACCGCATCACTATCTCAACAACCACATCAAAATCATGTCCAAAAACTTCTTATCCCATTATTATTAATCATTCAATCACAGGCTCTACATTCTCTTATTGATAATTCAATCACATGCCCATATGACAACCTTTGAAAGTTCCTCAGTATTAACAATGTTATTTAAAATAATGTATATAAATAGAATTTTTAAAACTATATATTAGGTCCTTACATATGAAATTGGCGTTTTGCCGTACTGGCAACTTTGATCTCAAATATCTTCTCTTTGGTTAGGAATTCCAAATTCAAATTTATGCAGCTATTTACTCAAGTATTTGTGTTTCGAAAATTATAATTCATTTGTTTTTTCCTCAATTGTTTTTTTTCTTTGCGTCACTCAGTTTACAAAATGGAAAACTTGAAATATCGCGTTATTTACGAGTACGAGTTCCACCGTGGCACCAGTGCTGCAGAAACGGCTCGAAGCGATTAATGATGTGTATGGCGACGGTGCCGCAAAAGAAAACACAGTGCGTTTTTGGTTCCAACGTTTTCGTTCTGGAAATTTCGAAGAGATTGGGACGGCCGGAGACCAAAGTTGATAATGAAGAATTGAAGGCTATTGTGGAAGCGGATCCATCGCAAACCACGTCCGAGTTAGCTGCAGGCTGCGGTGTTAGTGATAAAACTGTTTTAATCCACTTGAAGCAAATTGGGAAGGTGAAAAAGCTTGAAAGGTGGGTACCTCACGAATTGAGTGAAGCAAATCAACAAACGCGCGTTGACTGCTGCGTTGCATTACTCAACCGGCACAATAATGAAGGGATTTTGAATCGAATCATTACCTGTGATGAAAAGTGGATCCTGTATGATAATCGGAAGCGCTCATCGCAATGGCTGAACCCTGCCGAACCAGCCAAACCATGCCCCAAGCGAAAATTGACTCCAAAAAAGTTACTTGTGAGCGTTTGGTGGACTAGTGCTGGTGTCGTTCACTACAGCTTTCTTAAATCTGGCCAGACGATTACGGCAGATGTCTATTGTCAGCAACTGCAAACCATGATGGAAAAGCTAGCTGCTAAACAACCGAGGCTGGTTAATCGCTCTAGGCCACTGCTGCTTCATGATAACGCTAGACCACACACTGCACAACAGACGGCTACCAAATTAGAAGAGCTTCAATTGGAATGTCTAAGACATCCACCGTACTCTCCGGACCTTGCCCCGACAGATTACTATTTTTTTCGAAATTTGGATAACTTCTTGCAAGGGAAAAAATTCAACTCCGATGGGGCAGTCCAAACCGACTTCAAAGATTTTATTGATTCCCGTCCGAATGGTTTTTTTAGTAAAGGGATCGATGAACTACCTATGAGATGGCAAAAGTGCATAGATAGCAATGGTACATACTTTGATTAAATAAATATATTATATTAAAAAAAAATCAACTTTATGTTCCTCCCAAACAAAACGCCAATTTCATATGTAAGGACCTAATATTAAATAATGAACTTAATTAATGTCTTGGTTCTTGAGAAAGATAATTTGATGAGTATTTGTTATGATTATATGGAGAAACACACATATAGAAGTTGACGAATATTATACTGTAAAGAGCACGTGTTCTAGTAATATTGAAAGACGTGTTGTTACGGGCTACAAGATGAATAGTGCACTTAGTGCGATTGATCTCAACTCAACAAACTCTTTAAAAATCATTTGCACAACGGGATGCTCATGCCCATCTCGATGTACGTTATGTAAGCGAAATCGAAGCGTTGAAAGGGAGGATATGAGGAATATAAATGTATGCTTTGCGTATTACAAAGCATATGCAGGGTCATGGTTATTTTACAGGGCGATTTCTTGCGTATTTGGAGTGGCGATTTCTTGCGTATCTTCTTATGAATAAGAATACGATTTCTTGCGTATTCTTATTCATAAGAAGAGGAAGTTGAAGAATTTCGAATGAATTGTAAAATATTAAAATTAGTATTTCATATTGTGTTACTATTTTGTTGTATACAACGGGCTTAACCTAAAAAATAAATATTCTGATGAATTAACCATCGGAATGATGAATTCTCTTGTTATTTTGACTCTCTCTCTCTCTATTATCATATTTGGGCTAGATTTGAATAAGGTCATTACGTTCTTCGCCATTCCTACTCTGCTTTATCACTGTAATAGACTCGCTGGATTTACACAGTTACAGTCAAGTTGAGGTACACATATCTCGACAACATATATGCATGTGAAGAGGCTTTTGAGGTATAGTTGACGTGTTCCGTCAACGATCAAAATGTTTTAGGTTATATGGTTTTGTTATGATTTATCAACAACCGTAGAATCACTGGATTTACATAGTTACAGTCAAGTCGAGGTACACAGATATCTCCACAACATATATGCACGTGAAGAGGCTTTTGATGTAAAGTTGACGTGTTCAGTCAACGATCAAAAGGTTTTAGGCTATTTGGTTTTGTTGTGATTTATCTTCAACCGTAGAATCGCTGAATTTACATAGTTACAGTCGAGTCAAGGTAAACAGATTGCTACATAACATCCATGCCTGTGAGGAGGCTTTTAAGGTATAGTTAACGTGTTCGGTCAACAATCAAAAGGTTTTAGGTTATTTGGTTTTGTTGTGATTTATCTCCAACCGTAGAATCGCAGGATTTACATAGTTACAGTCGAGTCAAGGTACACAGATTGATCCACAACATCCATGCCTGTGAGGAGGCTTTTAAGTTGTAGTTAACGTGTTTTTTTTTATTTTTATTAAACAAGTAAATTATTATACAAACATTTGTCAAGGCTATACCTATATACAAATTTATTACTTAACTAATCTTAATTATATGTTATAATTTATGAACTTATTTAATCTTATTTTCCTACATATCATTTTATTTTATTTATTCAATCTTAATATATGAGATCTTAGAAATAATTAACACCTACATACTACTTATAACTAGATAACAATTCTTACACTAATTATTCAGCAAAAACAAGTCCACTCGTTCAGGCTACTTGTATTCCATCACATTCACTCAGACCTTGGTCGTCCCAGCTAATACTGTAGGTGGACTAGTCAGGCAACAGATAATGCTTCGGGAGCTTGTGCTTATAACGGAAGGGTAGGTCGGATTTACTCTCGTAAGCCCCCAGGGCAGCGACTAAGGGATTTCTGTGATTTTGTTGGCTTTTATAGAACTTCACGGTCCAAGCGAGAATGTGGTGTTGTAGGGTTTCTTCTCGCTGTTCAGCGTGAAGTCGGGTAAGATTTGTTCTAGGATGGGTGTTAAAAGATATCTTGAATGCCTTGTTCTGCACTCTCTGGAGTTTCAGGTGATCCGTGTTGCTCACACTACCCCAAACGGGTGCAGCATAGGTCAAGATAGGACGAATAAGGGTTTTATAGAAGAGGAGCTTATTTTTGGGTGAAAGGAAGCTGCGTCGATGAAATATCGAACTGATAGCCCCTATGCCCTTGTGACCCTTCTGTCTGATGGTATTCAAATGGGTTTTACACGTCAGTCGCCGGTAAAGGTGCAGGCCGAGGTATTTAACCACGTCCTGCCACTCAACCAGGCAACCACCGATAAATAAGGGCATCGACGGCACTCTTTCCTTGATTTTTCGGGAGAACATGATGGCCTCAGTTTTGGCGTCATTGATTTTGAGCCTCCAGTCCTGGTAGTATTTCTCAAGGATCTCAAGAGCAATCTGAAGACGGCGACCAGCTCGATCCACCTTGAGTGACGATGCGTAGCATGCCGCATCGTCAGCAAAGAGTGCGAGTTTACAGTTTGGGGGAGTAGGAATGTCGTGTGTGTAAATGTTAAATAGACATGGTCCAAGTATACTGCCTTGGGGGACACCCATAGGGATGGGCCTGGCGGATGACGTGGAATGATGAGTGGTGACTGTGAAACTTCTATTGGAAAGGTAGGATTGAAGTAGTTTCACGAGATAGAGTGGAGTGCCAGTGAGGAGAAGTTTGTGAAGAAGGCCATCATGCCAGACAGTATCAAAAGCCTTCTCGAGGTCCAACAGTACCATGCCAGTACTTCTGTTCCTATTGAAGCCCATCGACACGTCTTCCACGACACGGGTAAGTTGCTGGACCGTGTTGTGTCTTGTTCTAAATCCAAATTGCTCATGAGGGAATGTATTATTGGATTCGTGATGGAACACTAGCCTTGAGGCAACCACTCTCTCAAGGATCTTGCCAAGACCTGGAAGAAGGCTGATGGGCCTGTAGCTAGTTGGATCTTCGGTAGGTTTATTTGGCTTGTGGATAGGAACAATATTGGCTACTTTCCAAATACTCGGAAAATAGCCATTAAGGAGTGAGGCATTTATTATTTTAGTAAGAAAAATCCTCGCTTTGAGTGGTAACTGTTTAAGAAGGCTATTGTGTATATTGTCGGGACCGGGTGCTTTTCGTGTTTTAAGTCTGTCAAGGATACGACCAATTTCGGACGGGGTGCAAAGTTGCACCTCGTTTTGGTTGGTCGGGGAGTAAGCAAAGCTGGTGAGAGTGTCCTCGACAGCTTTATTGACATCAACATTTCCAAGGTCGGAAGTGATTGAGTACGTATTCTCATAAGCGTCCGCCAAGGCTTAGCCTTGTCACTGCCAGAAACAGCCAACCCTGAGGCTGTGCGCAGAGGTGGTATGCTTTGAGACGAGCACTTGATACCCTTGACGACTCGCCAGAGAGTACCGTTACCCGGTTCTAGAGTTGCCAATTTTCTCTGCCATAGCTGTTTTTTAAGTAGGCGGATTTCTTTTTTGATTTCATCTTGGAGGACGTTTAGAAGTGTTTTGTCACGTTTGTCTAGTGTACGTCTGTAGGTCTGTCTTTGTTTGTTTTTTAGAGATATAAGGAGTTTGATATGAGGAGTAAGAGTTATTTTGTATGGAGTGACAATTTTGAGGGGAACATTTTCATCACGGGCATTATGGATGAAGGTGGAGATGGTATCTATCGCGGTATCGATGTCCTGTGGGCTCACCAGAGTTTCTGGTGATAGGCAGAGCTGATTGTAGAGGTAGGCTTTGTAACCCTTCCAGTCAGCATTGGCGTAGTCGTACTGCTCCCTGAGGCTAGCAATCGGCCTCACTCCCAATGTGAAGTAGACTGGGAGGTGGTCTGACGAGAGAGCTTCTAGAGCAGTCAAGCCAGAGATGTTAGGGTAGTTTTTGACTACGGCAATGTCCAGTGTAGAAGGGCTACGGGGGTTGGTGAAACAGGTATGTTGATTTGGATAGAGTATTTGACAGTTGTGGTTTTCCATATAATTGTACAGCGTCGTTCCGTTCGGGTTAGCTCTCAAGCAGTTCCAGTAACGGTGCTTGGCATTGAAGTCCCCGGCCATGATGACCTTGGGCCCCAAGGCCAGCACTGCCTCGATGTCCTTTTCCAGAAGTGAACGATAGCCGGTACAATATGCTGCCACAATTGTGACTGTCTCCCTGTCAACCTTGAGGCTGATGGCAGTAGCCTCCAAGTTTGTCAGGGCGGGCGTGAGGAGTTGGGTATGATGGATAGTGTCTCGGATGAGGATCGCGGTGCCTCCACCTCTACCGGAAACGCGATCCGATCTATAGATGGTGAAGCCACCGGTGCCTCTCACACGAGATACAGGTTTTAACCAAGTTTCCGTTATAAGCACAATATCTATACCTGAATTGTTCACCAACAGCATCAGCTCCTCGATCTTCTGCTGCATGCTGTAAGCATTCCAGCAGAGGACTTTCATTCCAGAGAAACTCGTCATCACGCTTATCCTACGAGCTGCTCAATGATCTCGAGGTAGATCATAGTCTTCTCGAGCTTAGTGGTGCAAGAAGCGAGCCTGCTCCGGGCTCCGATGACAAGGCGCATGATGGCGAGTAACTCGCTCTCTCCGTTTGTGAACGTGTTAATCGGGGGCGGGGGCAGGGGCTGAGCACGAGGAGGGAGGAGGGTTTGAGTAGAAAGGGGGGCTATAGGAGAGGCTGGTAGGTGAGGTGGTGAGGCTGGAGTACCGCTGGCTACCTGGCTCCACGAGCGATGGCCCATCCGGGGAGCCGGTACGCTGCGTCTTTTATGTAGGCTGGATATGTATTGTTGGCGGCGGGGGCAACCACCATAGTTGGCCGGATGAGCACCCTCGCAGTTACAGCAGGCCGCAGGGGTGTCCCGCTCTTTCTTGGGGCAGTCGGTAGTGGCATGCGCCATCAGGCACTTCACGCATCGGACTGTGTGGTTACAGTTCGCCGATGCGTGGCCAAAGTTTTGACAGCGGTAGCACTGGGTGCCTACCCTGCCACCGTTCTTGTATTTCTCCAGGCGGACGCGACAGTAGTTAATCACTGTCACTTCAGTCCGAAGAGCCTCAATGTTTGTGGCATTTGGGAAGAGTACCGTATAGAGCGGGGCACCCTTGGTCTTCATACTGAAAACCCGGAGAGGCTTGTACCCTTGGGCGGCCAGATCAGCCGCGATGTCCTCTACCGGGAGCTCTGGGAGGCCCCTGATGACGGATCGCTTGCTGCGCTCCACCTCCGCGGTGAACGTGTGGAAGGGTGCCTGGGTCTCTCTCAGGCCAGCCACGAGAGTTTTGTGGTCCTCCAACGTTGAGCAGTTGACAGCTGCACGGTCTCTGCCTCTGTAGGAGAGCGTGATGCCCGCCTTTGTAAAAGATTTGGCCAGATTTATTAACATGTTCGGATTTATTAACGTGTTCGTGTTCGGTCAACAATCAAAAGGTTTTAGGTTATTTGGTTTTGTTGAGATTTATCTCCGACCCCAAACTTCTACTTTTAATTGGCCGAATGAAGTGTAATATGAATAAATAGGTAAGATTTTATGTCTTGTGATTTTTCTGTGTGTATTATCAAATTTAAGACTATGTGAACTTGCTGCAGTGCTACAACTTGCACACAATAATACAATACACGTACTGTAATTGTCTGCTTTTAATTGGCTGAACGAAGTGTAATATAAATGAATAGGTAAGATTTTATGTCTCATGATTTTTTCTGTGTATATTATTTAATTCAAGACTATGTCAGCTTGATGTAGTGCTACAACTTGCACACGATAATACAATACACTTACCGTAATTGTCCATCGTGTTCATTATACACACATAGGTACGCCACTGTTCACTATTTTGTTATTTTTTTAACCTATATAAATTGTTTCCAAATGTTATGCCCTTGTCGATTCTTGGAAAAATCAGAAGGTGAAAATGTAATATAAACCAATAGTGTGTTTTTTGTTTGAAGTCATTCAATAATAATATTATGTCAATGCCATGGATAGCAACTCTAATGACCTGATTCAATTTCTTGTTTTTTATGCATACGTTGCGTAATTTGGTTATCAAACCTGAGACATGAATGGAATATAACCTCATAATGAAAAAGGAGCGATAAAGGGCTCAAATATAACCTTAAAATATTTCATCGTACTTTTGATGAAGGTCACGGGTGGCGAGATAAACACTCATCGTGTTTTGATGAAGGTCACGGGTGGCGAGATAAACACTCGTCGTGTTTTGATGAAGGTCACGGGTGGCGAGATAAACACTCATCGTGTTTTGATGAAGGTCACGGGTGGCGAGATAAACACTCATCGTGTTTTGAATATAAACATATAGTACTTACATTCAAAACAAACAATGGAGTGATTTGTTTTGAAATATGTCATTACAGCATTTAAATCAAATTATGATTTCTGTACCTGTTCAAATCAATTCAGATTTAGTGTGCTAGTCCGTAGTCATTTAATTGAAAATAAATTGCAAACAATAAAGAAATGTTCGACTACGAAACGGTCCAAATAAAAAATGAATTAACTTAAACACACATTCATGCGCATATATGATACATATTAGTTTATACACATGCGCACACATATACACAAGTGTATCAGTATGGTGAAGTGACCAAAGTTGTTTGATATATTTTATGACACTGTCGTTAAATACATTATATGGTGGAGTTATTGTCATATAGAAATATCTTCCAATCAACTAGTGAAAACCACACTGGAACACTTGATTTAATAATAATATTGACCAACTCAGTATTCTAGTTGGCAAGGCACCAGACTTCCATCTGGTGGTTTCGGGTTTGATTCCAACTAAAATAATAAAAAAAGAGTGCTCTAGTGTGGTAAAATAGTTCGTCTGGTAACAATACTTACGCGCGTTAGAAGAGTGTTAGTATTGCCAAAATGTACGGTGACGAATTGTTAGATCCGTGTCTACTCCAGTAGCTCTTAAGTCCGAAGGCTTGATTAATGGACCGAAGAAAATCTTTTCTCCCGATCACGCTCTACATATATATCAAACGCCAGTTTGAATGTGTTGAGAACACCATATAAATGAAGGGATGTGATAGATTGCCGGGCTACTGCTGGATGAGGGACAACCTAATTAGGATCATCTTCAATGCTAATGGTGCAATAATCCAACATACATAGTCTGAAGGAGGCCTCCAAAAGACGCCCCATAGATTCCATATTACATCACAAAATTTTAAGATGACCATATCTATAAAAAAAACTAAATGTTTAACATTCTCAAAAGGTCCACTTCTGACTGATGAATCAGAATCGAGTGATGAAATTCAAATATCTAGGAGTCGACCTGTTCAGCAACAACAATTTCCATGACAAACTTATTGAACAAATGATGAAATTCGATTATCTAGGAGTAGATCTATTCAGCTACAATGATTTCCATGACAAACGTATTGAACAAGTGATGAAATTCGATTATCTAGGAGTCGATTTATTCAGTAACAATGATTTCCATGACAAACCCATTAAACAAAGGATGAAATTCGATTATCTAGGAGCCGATTTATTCACTAACAATGATTTCCATGACAAACCTGAACAAGGGATGAAATTCGATTATCTATGAGTCGATTTATTCAGTTACAATGATTTCCATGACAAACCTATTGAACCTATTGAACAACTGAAGAAATTCGATTATCTAGGAGTCGATTTATTCAGTAACAATGATTTCCATGACAAACCTATTTAACAAGTGATGAAATTCGATTATCCAAGAGTAGATTTATTCAGTAACAATGATTTCTATGACAACCGTATTGAACAAGTGATAAAATTCGATTATCTAGGAGTCGATTTATTCAATTACAATAATTTCCATGACAAACCAATTGAACAAGTGATAAATTAAAATATATAGGAGTCGATCTGTTCAGCTACAATGATTTCCATACATAAATAAATGCAAGTAAATAAAATCGTTCCAGTGTCCGGATCACAAAAACATGTGGTCTAGAATAATAAATACGAGTATGGAATAGGCACAAGGTAAAAACTTACAAGGCGTGTGTGAGGCTAATCATGTGTTGAGGAATATATTCTGAGTATTAATGTAATAAAAATGAAACAAGATAAAGTTAGATATTCCCGTATATAAGAAATTCACTCGAAAAACTGCCACTGACAACCAAGCTTATGAATATAAATAGAAAATCATCACAGAA
The DNA here is from genome assembly GCA_949825065.1 of Odontocerum albicorne. Taxonomy (NCBI): domain Eukaryota; kingdom Metazoa; phylum Arthropoda; class Insecta; order Trichoptera; family Odontoceridae; genus Odontocerum; species Odontocerum albicorne. Next base: position 11,585,039 of record OX463840.1, on the reverse strand, counting down.
ATATTATTTGTTCAACGAGTTTCCTTGTGTTTTGTTCTAAACGTCTAATTTTTCGAAATTTCAATTTGGGTTGGAAACGCATTGACTTGAATTGTGATATAAAACTTCAAAACCTCAGAAACGGGCGTAAAAATTTGTTTTTAAAAGACGGAAACTTCACACTTTTCACTCAAAAAACTGCAATTGACAACCAAGCTTATGAATATACATACAAAATTATCACAGAAATATTATTTATTCAACGAGTTTCCTTGTTATTCGTCCCAAACGTTAAATTTTTCGAATTTTCAATATTTTGAATGAATATTTTCAAGTATAAATGAATTTTATAACTTTTGACATACATAATACCAATTTCGCGTACAAAAATGCTAGATTTATAATGAATCAAGAACAAAATGGGTTAGAAACGCATTGATTTTAATTGTGATATAAAACTTCAAAACCTCAGAAACATGCTTAAACATTTGCTTTTAAAAGACGGAAACTTCACTCAAAAAACTGCAATTGACGAACAAGCTTATGAATATAAATAGAAAATCGTCACAGAAATATTATTTGTTCAACGAGTTTCCTTGTTTTTCGTTGTAAACGTCTAATTTTACAAAATTTCAATATTTTGCGTGAATATTTTCAAGTATAAATGAATTTTATTACTTTTGACATACACAATACCAATTTCTCGTACAAAAATGCTAGAATTATAATGAATCAAGACTAAAGTGGGTAAGAAACGCATTGACCTTAATTGTGATAAAAAACTTCAAAACCTCAGAAACGCGCATAAACATTTGTTAGTAAAAGACGGAAACTTCACAGTTTTACCTCGAAAAACTGCCATTGACGACCAAGCTTAGGAACATATGCACAACATCATCACAGAAATATTATTTGTTCCACGAGTTTCCTTGTTTTTCGTTCCTTTTCGAAATTTCAATATTCAACATCAATATTTTCGAGTACAAATGAATTTTATTACTTTTGACATACATAATACCAATTTTCCGTATAAAAATGCTAGAATTATAATGAATCAAGAACAAAGTGGGTTAGAAACGCATTGACTTTAATTGTGATATAAAACTTCACAACCTCAGAAACGGGCATAAACATTTGTTTTTAAAAGACGGAAACTTCACACTTTTCACTCAAAAAACTGCAATTGACAACCAAGCTTATGAATGTACATTCAAAATTATCACAGAAATATTATTTGTTCAACGAGTTTCCTTGTTATTCGTCCCAAACGTTAAATTTTTCGAATTTTCAATATTTTGAATGAATATTTTTAAGTATAAATGAATCTTATAACTTTTGACATACACAAGACCAATTTCTCGTACAAAAATGCTAGATTTATAATGAATCAAGAACGAAATTGATAAGAAACGCATTGACTTTAATTGTGATATAAAACTTCAAAACCTCAGAAACGGGCATAAACATTTGTTTTTAAAAGACGGAAACTTCACACTTTTCACTCAAAAAACTGCAATTGACGAACAAGCTTATGAATATAAATAGAAAATCGTCACAGAAATATTATTTGTTCAACGAGTTTCCTTGTTTTTCGTTCTAAACGTCTAATTTTATAAAATTTCAATATTTTGCGTGAGTATAAATGAATTTTATTACATTTGACATATACAATACCAAATTGTCGTACAAAAATGCTAGAATTATAATGAATCAAGAACAAAGTGGGTTAGAAACGCATTGACGTTAAATGTGATATAAAACTTAAAAACCTCAGAAACGCGCTTAAACATTTGTTAGTAAAAGACGGAAACTTCACACTTTTCACTCGAAAAACTGACATTGACGACCAAACTTAGGAACATATGTACAACATCAACACAGAAATATTATTTGTTCAACGAGTTTCCTTGTTTTTCGTCCCAAACGTCTACCTTTTCGAAATTTCAATATTTAACGTCAATATTTTCAAGTATAAATGAATTTTATTACTTTTGACATGCATAATACCAATTTCGCGTACAAAAATGCTAGATTTATAATGAATCAAGAACGAAATTGATAAGAAACGCATTGACTTTAATTGTGATATAAAACTTCAAAACCTCAGAAACGTGCTTAAACATTTGTTAGTAAAAGACGGAAACTTCACAATTTTAAATCGAAAAACTGCCATTGACAACCAAACTTATGTAATATAAATGGAAAATCGTCACAGAAATATTATTTTTTCAACAAGTTTCCTTGTGTTTGGTTCTAAACGTCTAATTTTTAGAAATTTCAGTATTTTGCGTAAAGATTTTCAAATATAAATGATTTTTATTACTTTTGACAAACACAATACCCATTTCTCCTACAAAAATGCTAGAATTATAAAGAATCGAGACTCTAGTGGGTAAGAAACGCAATGACCTTAATTGTGATTTAAAACTTCAAAACCTCAGAAACGCGCTTAAACATTTGTTAGTAAAAGACGGAAACTTCACACTTTTCACTCGAAAAACTGCCATTGACGACCAAACTTAGGAACATATGTACACAACATCAACACAGAAATATTATTTGTTCAACGAGTTTCCTTGTTTTTCGTCCCAAACGTCTACCTTTTCGAAATTTCAATATTTAACGTCAATATTTTCAAGTATAAATGAATTTTATTACTTTTGACATACATAATACCAATTTCTTGTACAAAAATGCTAGATTTATAATGAATCAAGAACGAAATGGGTTAGAAACGCATTGACTTTAATTGTGATATAAAACTTCAAAACCTCAGAAACGTGCTTAAACATTTGCTTTTAAAAGACGGAAACTTCACACTTTTTACTAAAAAAACTGCAATTGACGAACAAGCTTATGAATATAAATAGAAAAACGTCACAGAAATATTATTTGTTCAACGAGTTTGCTTGTTTTTCGTTCTAAACGTCTAATTTTACAAAATTTCAATATTTTGCGTGAATGTTTTCAAGTATAAATGAATTTTATTACTTTTGACATATACAATACCAAATTCTCGTACAAAAATGCTAGAATTATAATGAATTAAGACAAAAGTGGGTTAGAAACGCATTGACGTTAATTGTGGATATAAAACTTATAAACCTCAGAAACGTGCTTAAACATTTGTTAGTAAAAGACGGAAACTTCACAGTTTTACCTTGAAAAACTGCCATTGACGACCAAGCTTAGGAACATATGTACAACATCATCACATAAATATTATTTGTTCCACGAGTTTCCTTGTTTTTCGTTCCTTTTCGAAATTTCAATATTCAACGTCAATATTTTCGAGTACAAATGAATTTTATTACTTTTGACATACATAATACCAATTTCTCGTACAAAAATGCTAGAATTGTAATGAATCAAGAACAAAGTGGGTTATAAACGCATTGACTTTAATTTAATTTATATCAATAAAACTTCAAAACCTCAGAAACAGGCATAAACATTTGTTTTTAAAAGACGGAAACTTCACACTTTTCACTCAAAAAACTGCAATTGACGAACAAGCTTATGAATATAAATAGAAAATCGTCACAGAAATATTATTTGTTCAACGAGTTTCCTTGTTTTTCGTTCTAAACGTCTAATTTTACAAAATTTCAATATTTTGCGTGAGTATAAATGAATTTTATTACTTTTGACATATACAATACCAAATTCTCGTACAGAAATGCTAGAATTATAATGAATCAAGACAAAAGTGGGTTAGAAACGCATTGACGTTAATTGTGATATAAAACTTAAAAACATCAGAAACGTGCTTAAACATTTGTTAATAAAAGACGGAAACTTCACAATTTTCACTCGAAAAACTGCCATTGACAACCAAACTTATGTAATATAAATGGAAAATCGTCACAGAAATATTATTTTTTCAACAAGTTTCCTTGTGTTTTGTTCTAAACGTATAAATATAAATGATTTTTATTTCTTTTGACAAACACAATACCCATTTCTCCTACAAAAATGCTATAATTATAAAGAATCGAGACTAAAGTGGGTAAGAAACGCAATGACCTTAATTGTGATTTAAAACTTCCAAACCTCAGAAACGCGCTTAAACGTTTGTTAGTAAAAGACGGAAACTTCACACTTTTCACTCGAAAAACTGCCATTGACGACCAAACTTAGGAACATATGTACAACATCAACACAGAAATATTATTTGTTCAACGAGTTTCCTTGTTTTTCGTTCTAAACGTTAAATTTTTCGAATTTTCAATATTTTGCGTGAATATTTTCAAGTATAAATGAATTTTATTACTTTTGACATACACAATACCAATTTCTCGTAAAAAAATGCTAGAATTATAATGAATCAAGACAAAAGTGGGTTAGAAACACATTGACGTTAATTGTGATATAAAACTTAAAAACCTCAGAAACGTGCTTAAACATTTGTTAGTAAAAGACGGAAACTTCACAATTTTCAATCGAAAAACTGCCATTGACAACCAAACTTATGTAATATATTGTAAATAGAAAATCGTCACAGAAATATTATTTTTTCAACAAGTTTCTTTGTGTTTTGTTCTAAACGTCTAATTTTTAGAAATTTCAATATTTTGAATGAATATTTTCTAATTTTACAAATCTAAACGTCTAATTTTACAAATTTCAAAATTTTGCGTGAATATTTTCAAATATAAATGAATTTTATTACTTTTGACATACACAATACCAATTTCTCGTACAAAAATGCTAGAATTGTAATGAATCAAGAACAAAGTGGGTTAGAAACGCATTGACTTTAATTTAATTTATATCAATAAAACTTCAAAACCTCAGAAACGGGCATAAACATTTGTTTTTAAAAGACGGAAATTTCACACTTTTCACTCAAAAAACTGCAATTGACAACCAAGCTTATGAATGTACATACAAAATTATCACAGAAATATTATTTGTTCAACGAGTTTCCTTGTTCGTTCCTCGTCCCAAACGTTAAATTTTTCGAATTTTCAATATTTTGAAGGAATGTTTTCAAGTATAAATGAATTTTATTACTTTTGACATAACACAAGACCAATTTCTCGTACAAAAATGCTAGATTTATAATGAATCAACAAAGAAATTGATAAGAAACGCATTGACTTAAATTGTGATATAAAACTTCAAAACCTCAGAAACGTGCTTAAACATTTGCTTTTAAAAGACGGAAACTTCACACTTTTCACTCAAAAAACTGCAATTGACAACCAAGCTTATGAATGTACATACAAAATTATCACAGAAATATTATTTGTTCAACGAGTTTCCTTGTTATTCGTCCCAAACGTTAAATTTTTCGAATTTTCAATATTTTGAATGAATATTTTCAAGTATAAATGAATTTTATTACTTTTGACATACATAATACCAAATTCTCGTACAAAAATGCTAGATTTATAATGAATCAACAAAGAAATTGATAAGAAACGCATTGACTTAAATTGTGATATAAAACTTCAAAACCTCAGAAACGTGCTTAAACATTTGCTTTTAAAAGACGGAAACTTCACACTTTTCACTCAAAAAACTGCAATTGACAACCAAGCTTATGAATGTACATACAAAATTATCACAGAAATATTATTTGTTCAACGAGTTTCCTTGTTATTCGTCCCAAACGTTAAATTTTTCGAATTTTCAATATTTTGAATGAATATTTTCAAGTATAAATGAATTTTATTACTTTTGACATACATAATACCAAATTCTCGTACAAAAATGCTAGATTTATAATGAATCAACAAAGAAATTGATAAGAAACGCATTGACTTAAATTGTGATATAAAACTTCAAAACCTCAGAAACGTGCTTAAACATTTGCTTTTAAAAGACGGAAACTTCACACTTTTCACTCAAAAAACTGCAATTGACAACCAAGCTTATGAATGTACATACAAAATTATCACAGAAATATTATTTGTTTCACGAGTTTCCTTGTTTTTCGTTCCTTTTCGAAATTTCAATATTCAACATCAATATTTTCGAGTACAAATGAATTTTATTACTTTTGACATACATAATACCAATATTCCGTATAAAAATGCTAGAATTATAATGAATCAAGAACAAAGTGGGTTAGAAACGCATTGACTTTAATTTAATATATATCAATAAAACTTCAAAACCTCAGAAACGGGCATAAACATTTGTTTTTAAAAGACGGAAACTTCACACTTTTCACTCAAAAAACTGCAATTGACAACCAAGCTTATGAATGTACATACAAAATTATCACAGAAATATTATTTGTTCAACGAGTTTCCTTGTTCGTTCCTCGTCCCAAACGTTAAATTTTTCGAATTTTCAATATTTTGAATGAATATTTTCAAGTATAAATGAATTTTATTACTTTTGACATAACACAAGACCAATTTCTCGTACAAAAATGCTAGATTTATAATGAATCAACAAAGAAATTGATAAGAAACGCATTGACTTTAATTGTGATATAAAACTTCAAAACCTCAGAAACGTGCTTAAACATTTGCTTTTAAAAGAAGGAAACTTCACACTTTTCACTCAAAAAACTGCAATTGACGAACAAGCTTATGAATATAAATAGAAAATCGTCACAGAAATATTATTTGTTCAACGAGTTTCCTTGTTTTTCGTTCTAAACGTCTAATTTTACAAAATTTCAATATTTTGCGTGAGTATAAATGAATTTTATTACATTTGACATATACAATACCAAATTGTCGTTCAAAAATGCTAGAATTATAATGAATCAAGAACAAAGTGGGTAAGAAACGCATTGACGTTAATTGTGATATAAAACTTAAAAACCTCAGAAACGCGCTTAAACATTTGGTAGTAAAAGACGGAAACTTCACACTTTTCACTCGAAAAACTGACATTGACGACCAAACTTAGGAACATATGTACAACATCAACACAGAAATATTATTTGTTCAACGAGTTTCCTTGTTTTTCGTCCCAAACGTCTACCTTTTCGAAATTTCAATATTTAACGTCAATATTTTCAAGTATAAATGAATTTTATTACTTTTGACATACATAATACCAATTTCGCGTACAAAAATGCTAGATTTATAATGAATCAAGAACGAAATTGATAAGAAACGCATTGACTTTAATTGTGATATAAAACTTCAAAACCTCAGAAACGTGCTTAAACATTTGTTAGTAAAAGACGGAAACTTCACAATTTTAAATCGAAAAACTGCCATTGACAACCAAACTTATGTAATATAAATTGAAAATCGTCACAGAAATATTATTTTTTCAACAAGTTTCCTTGTGTTGTGTTCTAAACGTCTAATTTTTAGAAATTTCAGTATTTTGCGTAAAGATTTTCAAATATAAATGATTTTTATTACTTTTGACAAACACAATACCCATTTCTCCTACAAAAATGCTAGAATTATAAAGAATCGAGACTCAAGTGGGTAAGAAACGCAATGACCTTAATTGTGATTTAAAACTTCAAAACCTCAGAAACGCGCTTAAACATTTGTTAGTAAAAGACGGAAACTTCACACTTTTCACTCGAAAAACTGCCATTGACGACCAAACTTAGGAACATATGTACACACCATCAACACAGAAATATTATTTGTTCAACGAGTTTCCTTGTTTTTCGTCCCAAACGTCTACCTTTTCGAAATTTCAATATTTAACGTCAATATTTTCAAGTATAAATGAATTTTATTACTTTTGACATACATAATACCAATTTCCCGTATAAAAATGCTAGATTTATAATGAATCAAGAACGAAATGGGTTAGAAACGCATTGACTTTAATTGTGATACAAAACTTCAAAACCTCAGAAACGTGCTTAAACATTTGCTTTTAAAAGACTGAAACTTCACACTTTTTACTAAAAAAACTGCAATTGACGAACAAGCTTATGAATATAAATAGAAAAACGTCACAGAAATATTATTTGTTCAACGAGTTTGCTTGTTTTTCGTTCTAAACGTCTAATTTTACAAAATTTCAATATTTTGCGTGAATATTTTCAAGTATAAATGAATTTTATTACTTTTGACATATACAATACCAAATTCTCGTACAAAAATGCTAGAATTATAATGAATAAAGACAAAAGTGGGTTAGAAACGCATTGACGTTAATTGTGGATATAAAACTTATAAACCTCAGAAACGTGCTTAAACATTTGTTAGTAAAAGACGGAAACTTCACAGTTTTACCTTGAAAAACTGCCATTGACGACCAAGCTTAGGAACATATGTACAACATCATCACATAAATATTATTTGTTCCACGAGTTTCCTTGTTTTTCGTTCCTTTTCGAAATTTCAATATTCAACGTCAATATTTTCGAGTACAAATGAATTTTATTACTTTTGACATACATAATACCAATTTCCCGTATAAAAATGCTAGAATTATAATGAATCAAGAACAAAGTGGGTTAGAAACGCATTGACTTTAATTGTGATATAAAACTTCACAACCTCAGAAACGGGCATAAACATTTGTTTTTAAAAGACGGAAACTTCACACTTTTCACTCAAAAAACTGCAATTGACAACCAAGCTTATGAATGTACATTCAAAATTATCACAGAAATATTATTTGTTCAACGAGTTTCCTTGTTATTCGTCCCAAACGTTAAATTTTTCGAATTTTCAATATTTTGAATGAATATTTTCAAGTATAAATGAATTTTATTACTTTTGACATACACATGACCAATTTCTCGTACAAAAATGCTAGATTTATAATGAATCAAGAACGATATTGATAAGAAACGCATTGACTTTAATTGTGATATAAAACTTCAAAACCTCAGAAACGGGCATAAACATTTGTTTTTAAAAGACGGAAACTTCACACTTTTCACTCAAAAAACTGCAATTGACGAACAAGCTTATGAATATAAATAGAAAATTGTCACAGAAATATTATTTGTTCAACGAGTTTCCTTGTTTTTCGTTCTAAACGTCTAATTTTACAAAATTTCAATATTTTGCGTGAGTATAAATGAATTTTATTACTTTTGACATATACAATACCAAATTCTCGTACAAAAATGCTAGAATTATAATGAATCAAGATAAAAGTGGGTTAGAAACGCATTGACGTTAATTGTGATATAAAACTTAAAAACATCAGAAACGTGCTTAAACATTTGTTAATAAAAGACGGAAACTTCACAATTTTCACTCGAAAAACTGCTATAACGGTGTATGCTATCGGTGTAGCATGTGTTCTATTAGAACGTGCCGATGATGTTGATAGCGACACCGTTATCTTCGTTTTAGCTGAATCTACTTTAAATCTCGTAGAGAATCATCAATATAGCGGATTACTTATGTTCGATTGTCGTGATGATCTTGATTAATATCGATTTATTTATAGACTCAGGAATGCGGATATATTTCAATGAGTGGACAGCAGGTAAATAAATAATACAAGTTTGACAGCTGAATGGACGACAATAAAGTGTTATTTGTAAAATAACAATTCACTCGTTATTTTTGACAATTCCTTTAGGTAGGTAACAGGCAGGTACATAGTTCCCTTCCTAGTGAACGCAGAGGGCGCGTGTCTTGCGTGAACGATAGATAGGTTCCGGTGCATCTGACGTCGGGCTGGATGTCCGTTCCATGTGTCGAAATAGGTACGTGGACAGCAACAGCGCGTGTCGTTTTTTCCCAGATCTGTCGGTCAGATGGGTGATGCGGAAACAGGGGTAGGCTTGGTCGTCTGTCGCTAACTTTTGGATTGTCTGCGGTGCTTGGTTGGTCGTTGCGTTGATCGTCGATGATTGGTTGTGTGGATCAAGTTGCAGATGGCGTCCGCGGTGGAAGGTGGATCTGCAGTTGCTTGATGATGATAGTGATGGTGTAGATCAAGTTGCAGATGGCATCCGATGTGGAAGGTTGATCTGCGGTGGCTTGATGGTGATAGTGATGATGGAGATCGAGTTGCAGATGGCTTCCGCGGTGGAAGGTTGATCTGCGGTGGCTCGATGATTATGGTGATAATGTAGATCAAGTTGCAGATGGCTTCCGATGAGGAAGGTGGATCTGCGGTGGCTTGATGATGATGATGATGATGTTGTCTGCGGTGCTCGTTGCTGCAGCGTGGTTGTAGCGTGGTTGTAGCTGTGATGGGCGCTGGTCGCCGAGCTCCATCTCTGACAGCAGTCTTTGGAGTTCTCTCGCGTCACTCTCTTCATAGACGGAGATTAGTCTTTTTTTTACGATAAAATTTCTATATTAGTAGAAGACTGGAATTACAATTTCCATAGAATTGGTGTTTTAGAAAAGTTCACCAAACTCCCTTAATTAATTTTTATAACATTTTCGAAGTTATAAAGTAGGTTTTGTTTAAAAAATATATAATAAAAATAAATTTTTTGATACAATAAAATATATTATAGTTTTTATTAACATTGTAGTTAAAACATTTTAAGATTTTCCATACAAAGAAAGTACTTAAGTACTAATTATTTTTATAAAATTATGTATATAACATAAAAATATTAAAAAAAAAGTGATTTGGTTTGTTGATATAAGTTAATGTTACCATATGAAAGATATATTTGAAATAATATTTTCCAGATTGAAAATCAATAATACTTTTATTTATTGGTTAAAATATTTTGAAAATTGTTGAATTTTTGTTTTAAATAAAAAAAATTGTTTTGTAAATGTACAATTGCTATATTTCTATTTAATCCTTCAATATTGTAATATTGAATCCTTTACGTGGTAATTTATAAAGAGCTTTGTATACATACTTTATTATCAGTAAATAATTTTTAAGGTAAATTTTAAATAATAAATCTGGAAAATTTTATTTTGAACAGTAATTTTTTTTAAATGTGCTAAGTAAAAAGTGCAAACTAACATAATTGAGCTTAACAGAATTTAAGGAATCAAATACAGAAGTAAACTTAACACTGCTTTCTTGTTATCTAATAACTCTAATTAATTGATATTGGCATATTGTTTCTTTTTAAGATTAACTATTAAAATGGATATAAAATAAAAAAAAGATTATAGATGAGGGTTAAATGTGATATATCTTTACTAATAATTTATTTTGAATCTGAGGCCCATTATTATTTAAACATTATTCTATTATTTTTTTTTCCTTTATTTACAGCTATGGATTATTTAAAAAAAGGGAAAAAACATTTGATTTTTAAAGAAAATAAATAAATAATATGGCATTTCAACTATTTCATGTATTGCGTTTGAATATTATACTTTATAATTAAGATAAATTTAAACAATTTGCTATTGTAAACCATCATTTTTGCATATTTCATAAATAATAAACATATAAAGTATACATCGTTATATTGGTGACCCCGAACGAAAACTGAATACATACCTCGACTATATCGAATAGCGCCGACTCAACAGTAATGGCAAACCAAGACCAAGAGACCGCATCGGGAAGCACATCACCCCCACAGCACCTCGCTGGTATCGCACTGGCAATGCGAATCACGGCATTTTGGCGCGATAGACCGCGCCTATGGTTTATCACTTTCGAGGCTGCCACTCAGGACCTCCACCGCAGCCAAGCCCAACTGGCTCAAATGGTCCTCGCCCAGCTTGACAAACGGGACATCGAGCAGATCACCGATCTCCTGTACAACCCGAGCGTGAACCAGTACGAAGATATAAAAAAAAGACTAATCTCCGTCTATGAAGAGAGTGACGCGAGAGAACTCCAAAGACTGCTGTCAGAGATGGAGCTCGGCGACCAGCGCCCATCACAGCTGCTGCGACGCATGCGGAGCCACGCCCGAGAGATGATCCCAGACGCAACGCTGCACCTGATGTGGATAAGCCTGATGCCAGCTCACGTGAGGTCAGTCCTGGCGATCAGCCACACGATCTCCAAGACTGCCTCCCTCGACGAGCTCGCACTGCTGGCCGACAAAATGCTGGAGCAATCGCAGGAAGTGGCAACCATGAGCATCGTGCCGGCACACCCCGCCATCGTCAAGGTGCCGACACCCTCACAGGCCTCCATATCAGATGTCATCCGCGCCCTGACCGACGAACTCGAGCAGCTCCACCTGGAAGTGGCGGAAATGAAATCAAGGACTACAACCGACGACCGTCAGCGTCAACGACCGCCATACCGCAACCAAGCAACAGTACGAAACACACGTAGACGAACACCCTCCCCGGCCGCATCAACAATCTGCTACTACCATAACAGATTTGGGAAAAATGCCCTCCGCTGCAGATCGCCATGCAGCTTCGAGCAGAAAAGGGAAGAGAGAAATTGAAAAGCGTTTATAGAACCACGATACAACCACGCTACAACATCGCCAGAACATCGCTACAACCACGCTACAACCACGCTGCAGCAACGAGCACCGCAGACAACATCATCATCATCATCATCAAGCCACCGCAGATCCACCTTCCACATCGGAAGCCATCTGCAACTTGATCTACATTATCACCATCATCATCGAGCCACCGCAGATCAACCTTCCACCGCGGAAGCCATCTGCAACTCGATCTCCATCATCACTATCACCATCAAGCCACCGCAGATCAACCTTCCACATCGGATGCCATCTGCAACTTGATCTACACCATCACTATCATCATCAAGCAACTGCAGATCCACCTTCCACGGCGGACGCCATCTGCAACTTGATCCACACAACCAATCATCGACGATCAACGCAACGACCAACCAAGCACCGCAGACAATCCAAAAGTTAGCGACAGACGACCAAGCCTACCCCTGTTTCCGCATCACCCATCTGACCGACAGATCTGGGAAAAAACGACACGCGCTGTTGCTGTCCACGTACCTATTTCGACACAGGGAACGGACAACCAGCCCGACGTCAGATGCACCGGAACCTATCTATCGTTCACGCAAGACACGCGCCCTCTGCGTTCACAAGGAAGGGAACTATGTACCTGCCTGTTACCTACCTAAAGGAATTGTCAAAAATAACGAGTGAATTGTTATTTTACAAATAAATTAAATTAAGTATTGTTGATTTAAACATACAGGGTCATTGACCGATCGAGAATCCAATGATTGGCACACATTTCAAACAACGACAATATTTACTATTTACAGCGTGCAAATTGGCTAGCGATCTCCAAATATAAATATTTATCCTACCTTCCGTCCATGTGATAGAGCGAGGCAGATATATATATATAACCCATGTATTCACTCACTGGTATAAATTGTCTGCAATATGCGAAATAAACAACACTTTATTGTCGTCCATTCAGCTGTCAAACTTGTATTATTTATTTACCTGCTGTCCACTCATTGAAATATATCCGCATTCCTGAGTCTATAAATAAATCGATATTAATCAAGATCATCACGACAATCGAACATAAGTAATCCGCTATATTGATGATTATCTACGAGATTTAAAGTAGATTCAGCTAAAACGAAGATAACGGTGTCGCTATCAACATCATCGGCACGTTCTAATAGAACACATGCTACACCGATAGCATACACCGTTATATTGTTGATTTAAACATACAGGGTCATTGACCGATCGAGAATCCAATGATTGGCACACATTTCAAACAACGACAATATTTACTATTTACAGCGTGCAAATTGGCTAGCGATCTCCAAATATAAATATTTATCCTACCTTCCGTCCATGTGATAGAGCGAGGCAGATATATATATAACCCATGTATTCACTCACTGGTATAAATTGTCTGCAATATGCGAAATAAACAACACTTTATTGTCGTCCATTCAACTGTCAAACTTGTATTATTTATTTACCTGCTGTCCACTCATTGAAATATATCCGCATTCCTGAGTCTATAAATAAATCGATATTAATCAAGATCATCACGACAATCGAACATAAGTAATCCGCTATATTGATGATTCTCTACGAGATTTAAAGTAGATTCAGCTAAAACGAAGATAACGGTGTCGCTATCAACATCATCGGCACGTTCTAATAGAACACATGCTACACCGATAGCATACACCGTTATACCAATATAACGGTGGTGAAGTTCGTCGTCGGGCTCGCCAATGTAACGATGTTCTTGTTCGTCGTCGGGGTTACCACTGTAACGATGGTTGAGTTCGTCGATGTACGTGTTCTGTTTTCTTTCGGGGTCACCAATATAACGGTGTATGCTATCGGTGTAGCATGTGTTCTATTAGAACGTGCCGATGATGTTGATAGCGACACCGTTATCTTCGTTTTAGCTGAATCTACTTTAAATCTCGTAGAGAATCATCAATATAGCGGATTACTTATGTTCGATTGTCGTGATGATCTTGATTAATATCGATTTATTTATAGACTCAGGAATGCGGATATATTTCAATGAGTGGACAGCAGGTAAATAAATAATACAAGTTTGACAGCTGAATGGACGACAATAAAGTGTTATTTGTAAAATAACAATTCACTCGTTATTTTTGACAATTCCTTTAGGTAGGTAACAGGCAGGTACACTGCCATTGACAACCAAACTTATGTAATATAAATGGAAAATCGTCACAGAAATATTATTTTTTCAACAAGTTTCCTTGTGTTTTGTTCTAAACGTCTAATTTTTAGAAATTTCAGTATTTTGCGTAAAGATTTTCAAATATAAATGATTTTTATTTCTTTTGACAAACTCAATACCCATTTCTCCTACAAAAATGCTATAATTATAAAGAATCGAGACTAAAGTGGGTAAGAAACGCAATGACCTTAATTGTGATTTAAAACTTCCAAACCTCAGAAACGCGCTTAAACATTTGTTAGTAAAAGACGGAAACTTCATGCATAATACCAATTTCGCGTACAAAAATGCTAGATTTATAATGAATCAAGAACGAAATTGATAAGAAACGCATTGACTTTAATTGTGATATAAAACTTCAAAACCTCAGAAACGTGCTTAAACATTTGCTTTTTAAAGACGGAAACTTCACACTTTTCACTCAAAAAACTGCAATTGACGAACAAGCTTATGAATATAAATAGAAAATCGTCACAGAAATATTATTTGTTCAACGAGTTTCCTTGTTTTTCGTTCTAAACGTAAAATTTTTCGAATTTTCAATATTTTGCGTGAATATTTTCAAGTATAAATGAATTTTATTACTTTTGACATACACAATACCAATTTCTCGTTAAAAAAATGCTAGAATTATAATGAATCAAGACAAAAGTGGGTTAGAAACACATTGACGTTAATTGTGATATAAAACTTAAAAACCTCAGAAACGTGCTTAAACATTTGTTAGTAAAAGACGGAAACTTCACAATTTTCAATCGAAAAACTGCCAATGACAACCAAACTTATGTAATATATAATAAATAGAAAATCGTCACAGAAATATTATTTTTTCAACAAGTTTCTTTGTGTTTTGTTCTAAACGTCTAATTTTTAGAAATTTCAATATTTTGAATGAATATTTTCTAATTTTACAAATCTAAACGTCTAATTTTACAAATTTCAAAATTTTGCGTGAATATTTTCAAGTATAAATGAATTTTATTACTTTTGACATACACAATACCAATTTCTCGTACAAAAATGCTAGAATTGTAATGAATCAAGAACAAAGTGGGTTAGAAACGCATTGACTTTAATTTAATTTATATCAATAAAACTTCAAAACCTCAGAAACGGGCATAAACATTTGTTTTTAAAAGACGGAAATTTCACACTTTTCACTCAAAAAACTGCAATTGACAACCAAGCTTAAGAATGTACATACAAAATTATCACAGAAATATTATTTGTTTCACGAGTTTCCTTGTTTTTCGTTCCTTTTCGAAATTTCAATATTCAACATCAATATTTTCGAGTACAAATGAATTTTATTACTTTTGACATACATAATACCAATATTCCGTATAAAAATGCTAGAATTATAATGAATCAAGAACAAAGTGGGTTAGAAACGCATTGACTTTAATTTAATTTATATCAATAAAACTTCAAAACCTCAGAAACGGGCATAAACATTTGTTTTTAAAAGACGGAAACTTCACACTTTTCACTCAAAAAACTGCAATTGACAACCAAGCTTATGAATGTACATACAAAATTATCACAGAAATATTATTTGTTCAACGAGTTTCCTTGTTCGTTCCTCGTCCCAAACGTTAAATTTTTCGAATTTTCAATATTTTGAAGGAATATTTTCAAGTATAAATGAATTTTATTACTTTTGACATAACACAAGACCAATTTCTCGTACAAAAATGCTAGATTTATAATGAATCAACAAAGAAATTGATAAGAAACGCATTGACTTTAATTGTGATATAAAACTTCAAAACCTCAGAAACGTGCTTAAACATTTGCTTTTAAAAGACGGAAACTTCACACTTTTCACTCAAAAAACTGCAATTGACGAACAAGCTTATGAATATAAATAGAAAATCGTCACAGAAATATTATTTGTTCAACGAGTTTCCTTGCTTTTCGTTCTAAACGTCTAATTTTACAAAATTTCAATATTTTGCGTGAGTATAAATGAATTTTATTACTTTTGACATATACAATAACCAATTTCCGTACAAAAATGCTAGAATTATAATGAATCAAGACAAAAGTGGGTTAGAAACACATTGACGTTAATTGTGATATAAAACTTAAAAACCTCAGAGACGTGCTTAAACATTTGTTAGTAAAAGACGGAAACTTCACAATTTTCAATCGAAAAACTGCCATTGACAACCAAACTTATGTAATATAAATAGAAAATCGTCACAGAAATATTATTTTTTCAACAAGTTTCTTTGTGTTTTGTTCTAAACGTCTAATTTTTAGAAATTTCAATATTTTGAATGAATATTTTCTAATTTTACAAATCTAAACGTCTAATTTTACAAATTTCAAAATTTTGCGGTAATATTTTCAAGTTTAAATGAATTTTATTACTTTTGACATACACAATACCAATTTCTCGTACGAAAATGCTAGAATTGTAATGAATCAAGAACAAAGTGGGTAAGAAACGCATTGACTTTAATTTAATTTATATCAATAAAACTTCAAAACCTCAGAAACGGGCATAAACCTTTGTTTTAAAAAGACGGAAACTTCACACTTTTCACTCAAAAAACTGCAATTGACGAACAAGCTTATGAATACAAATAGAAAATCGTCACAGAAATATTATTTGTTCAACGAGTTTCCTTGTTATTCGTCCCAAACGTTAAATTTTTCGAATTTTCAATATTTTGAATGAATATTTTCAAGTATAAATGAATTTTATTACTTTTGACATACATAATACCAATTTCGCGTACAAAAATGCTAGATTTATAATGAATCAAGAACGAAATTGATAAGAAACGCATTGACTTTAATTGTGATATAAAACTTCAAAACCTCAGAAACGGGCATAAACATTTGTTTTTAAAAGACGGAAACTTCACACTTTTCACTCAAAAAACTGCAATTGACGAACAAGCTTATGAATATAAATAGAAAATCGTCACAGAAATATTATTTGTTCAACGAGTTACCTTGTTTTTCGTCCCAAACGTCTACCTTTTCGAAATTTCAATATTTAACGTCAATATTTTCAAGTATAAATGAATTTTATTACTTTTGACATACATAATACCAATTTCCCGTACAAAAATGCTAGATTTATAATGAATCAAGAACGAAATGGGTTAGAAACGCATTGACTTTAATTGTGATATAAAACTTCACAACCTCAGAAACGGGCATAAACATTTGTTTTTAAAAGACGGAAACTTCACACTTTTCACTCAAAAAACTGCAATTGACAACCAAGCTTATGAATGTACATTCAAAATTATCACAGAAATATTATTTGTTCAACGAGTTTCCTTGTTATTCGTCCCAAACGTTAAATTTTTCGAATTTTCAATATTTTGAATGAATATTTTCAAGTATAAATGAATTTTATTACATTTGACATACACAAGACCAATTTCTCGTACAAAAATGCTAGATTTATAATGAATCAAGAACGAAATTGATAAGAAACGCATTGACTTTAATTGTGATATAAAACTTCAAAACCTCAGAAACGGGCATAAACATTTGTTTTTAAAAGACGGAAACTTCACACTTTTCACTCAAAAAACTGCAATTGACGAACAAGCTTATGAATATAAATAGAAAATCGTCACAGAAATATTATTTGT
The DNA here is from genome assembly GCA_949825065.1 of Odontocerum albicorne. Lineage (NCBI taxonomy): Eukaryota > Metazoa > Arthropoda > Insecta > Trichoptera > Odontoceridae > Odontocerum > Odontocerum albicorne. The sequence goes on along the minus strand of OX463840.1, from coordinate 11,566,939 downwards.
TCAACGAGTTTCCTTGTTTTTCGTTCTAAACGTCTAATTTTACAAAATTTCAATATTTTGCGTGAGTATAAATGAATTTTATTACTTTTGACATATACAATACCAAATTCTCGTACAAAAATGCTAGAATTATAATGAATCAAGAACAAAGTGGGTTAGAAACGCATTGACGTTAATTGTGATATAAAACTTAAAAACCTCAGAAACGCGCTTAAACATTTGTTAGTAAAAGACGGAAACTTCACACTTTTCACTCGAAAAACTGCCATTGACGACCAAACTTAGGAACATATGTACAACATCAACACAGAAATATTATTTGTTCAACGAGTTTCCTTGTTTTTCGTCCCAAACGTCTACCTTTTCGAAATTTCAATATTTAACGTCAATATTTTCAAGTAGAAATGAATTTTATTACTTTTGACATGCATAATACCAATTTCGCGTACAAAAATGCTAGATTTATAATGAATCAAGAACGAAATTGATAAGAAACGCATTGACTTTAATTGTGATATAAAACTTCAAAACCTCAGAAACGTGCTTAAACATTTGTTAGTAAAAGACGGAAACTTCACAATTTTAAATCGAAAAACTGCCATTGACAACCAAACTTATGTAATATAAATGGAAAATCGTCACAGAAATATTATTTTTTCAACAAGTTTCCTTGTGTTTTGTTCTAAACGTCTAATTTTTAGAAATTTCAGTATTTTGCGTAAAGATTTTCAAATATAAAATTTTTTTATTACTTTTGACAAACACAATACCCATTTCTCCTACAAAAATGCTAGAATTATAAAGAATCGAGACTCAAGTGGGTAAGAAACGCAATGACCTTAATTGTGATTTAAAACTTCAAAACCTCAGAAACGCGCTTAAACATTTGTTAGTAAAAGACGGAAACTTCACACTTTTCACTCGAAAAACTGCCATTGACGACCAAACTTAGGAACATATGTACACAACATCAACACAGAAATATTATTTGTTCAACGAGTTTCCTTGTTTTTCGTCCCAAACGTCTACCTTTTCGAAATTTCAATATTTAACGTCAATATTTTCAAGTATAAATGAATTTTATTACTTTTGACATACATAATACCAATTTCTTGTACAAAAATGCTAGATTTATAATGAATCAAGAACGAAATGGGTTAGAAACGCATTGACTTTAATTGTGATATAAAACTTCAAAACCTCAGAAACGTGCTTAAACATTTGCTTTTAAAAGACGGAAACTTCACACTTTTTACTAAAAAAACTGCAATTGACGAACAAGCTTATGAATATAAATAGAAAATCGTCACAGAAATATTATTTGTTCAACGAGTTTGCTTGTTTTTCGTTCTAAACGTCTAATTTTACAAAATTTCAATATTTTGCGTGAATATTTTCAAGTATAAATGAATTTTATTACTTTTGACATATACAATACCAAATTCTCGTACAAAAATGCTAGAATTATAATGAATAAAGACAAAAGTGGGTTAGAAACGCATTGACGTTAATTGTGGATATAAAACTTATAAACCTCAGAAACGTGCTTAAACATTTGTTAGTAAAAGACGGAAACTTCACAGTTTTACCTTGAAAAACTGCCATTGACGACCAAGCTTAGGAACATATGTACAACATCATCACATAAATATTATTTGTTCCACGAGTTTCCTTGTTTTTCGTTCCTTTTCGAAATTTCAATATTCAACGTCAATATTTTCGAGTACAAATGAATTTTATTACTTTTGACATACATAATACCAATTTCTTGTACAAAAATGCTAGATTTATAATGAATCAAGAACGATATTGATAAGAAACGCATTGACTTTAATTGTGATATAAAACTTCAAAACCTCAGAAACGGGCATAAACATTTGTTTTTAAAAGACGGAAACTTCACACTTTTCACTCAAAAAACTGCAATTGACGAACAAGCTTATGAATATAAATAGAAAATCGTCACAGAAATATTATTTGTTCAACGAGTTTCCTTGTTTTTCGTTCTAAACGTCTAATTTTACAAAATTTCAATATTTTGCGTGAGTATAAATGAATTTTATTACTTTTGACATATACAATACCAAATTCTCGTACAAAAATGCTAGAATTATAATGAATCAAGACAAAAGTGGGTTAGAAACGCATTGACGTTAATTGTGATATAAAACTTAAAAACATCAGAAACGTGCTTAAACATTTGTTAATAAAAGACGGAAACTTCACAATTTTCACTCGAAAAACTGCCATTGACAACCAAACTTATGTAATATAAATGGAAAATCGTTACAGAAATATTATTTTTTCAACAAGTTTCCTTTGGTTTTGTTCTAAACGTCTAATTTTTAGAAATTTCAGTATTTTGCGTAAAGATTTTCAAATATTAGGTCCTTACATATGAAATTGGCGTTTTGCCGTAGTGGCAACTTTGATCTCAAATATCTTCTCTTTGGTTAGGAATTCCAAATTCAAATTTATACAGCTATTTACTCAAGTATTTGTGTTTCGAAAATTATAATTCATTTGTTTTTTCCTCAATTGTTTTTTTTCTTTGCGTCACTCAGTTTACAAAATGGAAAACTTGAAATATCGCGTTATTTACGAGTACGAGTTCCACCGTGGCACCAGTGCTGCAGAAACGGCTCGAAGGATTAATGATGTGTATGGCGACGGTGCCGCAAAAGAAAACACAGTGCGTTTTTGGTTCCAACGTTTTCGTTCTGGAAATTTCGACCTGTAGAAAAAACCCCGTGGACGGCCGGAGACCAAAGTTGATAATGAAGAATTGAAGGCTATTGTGGAAGCGGATCCATCGCAAACCACGTCCGAGTTAGCTGCAGGCTGCGGTGTTAGTGATAAAACTGTTTTAATCCACTTGAAGCAAATTGGGAAGGTGAAAAAGCTTGAAAGGTGGGTACCTCACGAATTGAGTGAAGCAAATCAACAAACGCGCGTTGACTGCTGCGTTGTATTACTCAACCGGCACAATAATGAAGGGATTTTGAATCGAATCATTACCTGTGATGAAAAGTGGATCCTGTATGATAATCGGAAGCGCTCATCGCAATGGCTGAACCCTGCCGAACCAGCCAAACCATGCCCCAAGCGAAAATTGACTCCAAAAAAGTAACTTGTGAGCGTTTGGTGGACTAGTGCTGGTGTCGTTCACTACAGCTTTCTTAAATCTGGCCAGACGATTACGGCAGATGTCTATTGTCAGCAACTGCAAACCATGATGGAAAAGCTAGCTGCTAAACAACCGAGGCTGGTTAATCGCTCTAGGCCACTGCTGCTTCATGATAACGCTAGACCACACACTGCACAACAGACGGCTACCAAATTAGAAGAGCTTCAATTGGAATGTCTAAGACATCCACCGTACTCTCCGGACCTTGCTCCAACAGATTACTATTTTTTTCGAAATTTGGATAACTTCTTGCGAAGGAAAAAATTCAACTCCGATGGGGCAGTCCAAACCGACTTCAAAGATTTTATTGATTCCCGTCCGAATGGTTTTTTTAGTAAAGGGATCGATGAACTACCTATGAAATGATAAAAGTGCATAGATAGCAATGGTACATACTTTGATTAAATAAATATATTATATTAAAAAAAATCAACTTTATGTTCCTCCCAAACAAAACGCCAATTTCATATGTAAACACCTAATATAAATTATTTTTATTACTTTTGACAAACACAATATCCATTTCTCCTACAAAAATGCTATAATTATAATGAATCAAGACAAAAGTGGGTTAGAAACGCATTGACGTTAATTGTGATATAAAACTTAAAAACATCAGAAACGTGCTTAAACATTTGTTAATAAAAGACGGAAACTTCACAATTTTCACTCGAAAAACTGCCATTGACAACCAAACTTATGTAATATAAATAGAAAATCGTCACAGAAATATTATTTTTTCAACAAGTTTCTTTGTGTTTTGTTCTAAACGTCTAATTTTTAGAAATTTCAATATTTTGCGTGAATATTTTCAAGTATAAATGAATTTTATTACTTTTGACCATATACAATACCAAATTTTCGTACAAAAATGCTAGAATTATTGTATAATGAATAAAGACAAAAGTGGGTTAGAAACGCATTGACGTTAATTGTGGATATAAAACTTATAAACCTCAGAAACGGGCATAAACATTTGTTTTTAAAAGACGGAAACTTCACACTTTTCACTCAAAAAACTGCAATTGACAACCAAGCTTATGAATGTACATTCAAAATTATCACAGAAATATTATTTGTTCAACGAGTTTCCTTGTTTTTCGTTCCAAACGTTAAATTTTTCAAATTTTCAATATTTTGAATGAATATTTTCAAGTATAAATAAATTTTATTACTTTTGACATACACAAGACCAATTTCTCGTACAAAAATGCTAGATTTATAATGAATCAAGAACGAAATTGATAAGAAACGCATTGACTTTAATTGTGATATAAAACTTCAAAACCTCAGAAACGGGCATAAACATTTGTTTTTAAAAGACGGAAACTTCACACTTTTCACTCAAAAAACTGCAATTGACGAACAAGCTTATGAATATAAATAGAAAATCGTCACAGAAATATTATTTGTTCAACGAGTTTCCTTGTTTTTCGTTCTAAACGTCTAATTTTACAAAATTTCAATATTTTGCGTGAGTATAAATGAATTTTATTACTTTTGACATATACAATACCAAATTCTCGTACAAAAATGCTAGAATTATAATGAATCAAGACAAAAGTGGGTTAGAAACGCATTGACGTTAATTGTGATATAAAACTTAAAAACCTCAGAAACGCGCTTAAACATTTGTTAGTAAAAGACGGAAACTTCACACTTTTCACTCGAAAAACTGCCATTGACGACCAAACTTAGGAACATATGTACAACATCAACACAGAAATATTATTTGTTCAACGAGTTTCCTTGTTTTTCGTCCCAAACGTCTACCTTTTCGAAATTTCAATATTTAACGTCAATATTTTCAAGTATAAATGAATTTTATTACTTTTGACATACATAATACCAATTTCCCGTACAAAAATGCTAGATTTATAATGAATCAAGAACGAAATGGGTTAGAAACGCATTGACTTTAATTGTGATATAAAACTTCAAAACCTCAGAAACGTGCTTAAACATTTGCTTTTAAAAGACGGAAACTTCACACTTTTTACTCAAAAAACTGCAATTGACGAACAAGCTTATGAATATAAACAGAAAATCGTCACAGAAATATTATTTGTTCAACGAGTTTGCTTGTTTTTCGTTCTAAACGTCTAATTTTACAAAATTTCAATATTTTGCGTGAATATTTTCAAGTATAAATGAATTTTATTACTTTTGACATATACAATACCAAATTCTCGTACAAAAATGCTAGAATTATAATGAATAAAGACAAAAGTGGGTTAGAAACGCATTGACGTTAATTGTGGATATAAAACTTATAAACATCAGAAACGTGCTTAAACATTTGTTAGTAAAAGACGGAAACTTCACAGTTTTACCTTGAAAAACTGCCATTGACGACCAAGCTTAGGAACATATGTACAACATCATCACATAAATATTATTTGTTCCACGAGTTTCCTTGTTTTTCGTTCCTTTTCGAAATTTCAATATTCAACGTCAATATTTTCGAGTACAAATGAATTTTATTACTTTTGACATACATAATACCAATTTCCCGTATAAAAATGCTAGAATTATAATGAATCAAGAACAAGTGGGTTAGAAACGCATTGACTTTAATTGTGATATAAAACTTCACAACCTCAGAAACGGGCATAAACATTTGTTTTTAAAAGACGGAAACTTCACACTTTTCACTCAAAAAACTGCAATTGACAACCAAGCTTATGAATGTACATTCAAAATTATCACAGAAATATTATTTGTTCAACGAGTTTCCTTGTTTTTCGTCCCAAACGTTAAATTTTTCAAATTTTCAATATTTTGAATGAATATTTTCAAGTATAAATTAATTTTATTACTTTTGACATACACAAGACCAATTTCTCGTACAAAAATGCTAGATTTATAATGAATCAAGAACGAAATTGATAAGAAACGCATTGACTTTAATTGTTATATAAAACTTCAAAACCTCAGAAACGTGCTTAAACATTTGCTTTTAAAAGACGGAAACTTCACACTTTTCACTCAAAAAACTGCAATTGACGAACAAGCTTATGAATATAAATAGAAAATCGTAACAGAAATATTATTTATTCAACGAGTTTCCTTGTTTTTCGTTCTAAACGTCTAATTTTACAAAATTTCAATATTTTGCGTGAGTATAAATGAATTTTATTACTTTTGACATATACAATACCAAATTCTCGTACAAAAATGCTAGAATTATAATGAATCAAGACAAAAGTGGGTTAGAAAACGCATTGACGTTAATTGTGATATAAAACTTAAAAACCTCAGAAACGCGCTTAAACATTTGTTAGTAAAAGACGGAAACTTCACACTTTTCACTCGAAAAACTGCCATTGACGACCAAACTTAGGAACATATGTACAACATCAACACAGAAATATTATTTGTTCAACGAGTTTCCTTGTTTTTTGTCCCAAACGTCTACCTTTTCGAAATTTCAATATTTAACGTCAATATTTTCAAGTAACAATGAATTTTATTACTTTTGACATACATAATACCAATTTCCCGTACAAAAATGCTAGAATTATATTGAATCAAGAACAAAGTGGGTTAGAAACGCATTGACTTTAATTGTGATATAAAACTTCACAACCTCAGAAACGGGCATAAACATTTGTTTTTAAAAGACGGAAACTTCACACTTTTCACTCAAAAAACTGCAATTGACAACCAAGCTTATGAATGTACATTCAAAATTATCACAGAAATATTATTTGTTCAACGAGTTTCCTTGTTATTCGTCCCAAACGTTAAATTTTTCGAATTTTCAATATTTTGAATGAATATTTTCAAGTATAAATGAATTTTATTACTTTTGACATACACAAGACCAATTTCTCGTACAAAAATGCTAGATTTATAATGAATCAAGAACGATATTGATAAGAAACGCATTGACTTTAATTGTGATATAAAACTTCAAAACCTCAGAAACGGGCATAAACATTTGTTTTTAAAAGACGGAAACTTCACACTTTTCACTCAAAAAACTGCAATTGACGAACAAGCTTATGAATATAAATAGAAAATCGTCACAGAAATATTATTTGTTCAACGAGTTTCCTTGTTTTTCGTTCTAAACGTCTAATTTTACAAAATTTCAATATTTTGCGTGAGTATAAATGAATTTTATTACTTTTGACATATACAATACCAAATTCTCGTACAAAAATGCTAGAATTATAATGAATCAAGAACAAAGTGGGTTAGAAACGCATTGACGTTAATTGTGATATAAAACTTAAAAACCTCAGAAACGCGCTTAAACATTTGTTAGTAAAAGACGGAAACTTCACACTTTTCACTCGAAAAACTGCCATTGACGACCAAACTTAGGAACATATGTACAACATCAACACAGAAATATTATTTGTTCAACGAGTTTCCTTGTTTTTCGTCCCAAACGTCTACCTTTTCGAAATTTCAATATTTAACGTCAATATTTTCAAGTATAAATGAATTTTATTACTTTTGACATGCATAATACCAATTTCGCGTACAAAAATGCTAGATTTATAATGAATCAAGAACGAAATTGATAAGAAACGCATTGACTTTAATTGTGATATAAAACTTCAAAACCTCAGAAACGTGCTTAAACATTTGTTAGTAAAAGACGGAAACTTCACAATTTTAAATCGAAAAACTGCCATTGACAACCAAACTTATGTAATATAAATGGAAAATCGTCACAGAAATATTATTTTTTCAACAAGTTTCCTTGTGTTTTGTTCTAAACGTCTAATTTTTAGAAATTTCAGTATTTTGAGTAAAGATTTTCAAATATAAATGATTTTTATTACTTTTGACAAACACAATACCCATTTCTCCTACAAAAATGCTAGAATTATAAAGAATCGAGACTCAAGTGGGTAAGAAACGCAATGACCTTAATTGTGATTTAAAACTTCAAAACCTCAGAAACGCGCTTAAACATTTGTTAGTAAAAGACGGAAACTTCACACTTTTCACTCGAAAAACTGCCATTGACGACCAAACTTAGGAACATATGTACACAACATCAACACAGAAATATTATTTGTTCAACTAGTTTCCTTGTTTTTCGTCCCAAACGTCTACCTTTTCGAAATTTCAATATTTAACGTCAATATTTTCAAGTATAAATGAATTTTATTACTTTTGACATACATAATACCAATTTCTTGTACAAAAATGCTAGATTTATAATGAATCAAGAACGAAATGGGTTAGAAACGCATTGACTTTAATTGTGATATAAAACTTCAAAACCTCAGAAACGTGCTTAAACATTTGCTTTTAAAAGACGGAAACTTCACACTTTTTACTAAAAAAACTGCAATTGACGAACAAGCTTATGAATATAAATAGAAAATCGTCACAGAAATATTATTTGTTCAACGAGTTTCCTTGTTTTTCGTTCTAAACGTTAAATTTTTCGAATTTTCAATATTTTGCGTGAATATTTTCAAGTATAAATTAATTTTATTACTTTTGTTATACACAATACCAATTTCTCGTACAAAAATGCTAGAATTATAATGAATCAAGACTAAAGTGGGTAAGAAACGCATTGACCTTAATTGTGATAAAAAACTTCAAAACCTCAGAAACGCGCATAAACATTTGTTAGTAAAAGACGGAAACTTTACAGTTTTACCTCGAAAAACTGCCATTGACGACCAAGCTTAGGAACATATGCACAACATCATCACAGAAATATTATTTGTTCCACGAGTTTCCTTGTTTTTCGTTCCTTTTCGAAATTTCAATATTCAACATCAATATTTTCGAGTACAAATTAATTTTATTACTTTTGACATACATAATACCAATATTCCGTATGAAAATGCTAGAATTATAATGAATCAAGAACAAAGTGGGTTAGAAACGCATTGACTTTAATTTAATTTATATCAATAATACTTCAAAACCTCAGAAACGGGCATAAACATTTGTTTTTAAAAGACGGAAACTTCACACTTTTCACTCAAAAAACTGCAATTGACAACCAAGCTTATGAATGTACATACAAAATTATCACAGAAATATTATTTGTTCAACGAGTTTCCTTGTTCGTTCCTCGTCCCAAACGTTAAATTTTTCGAATTTTCAATATTTTGAATGAATATTTTCAAGTATAAATGAATTTTATTACTTTTGACATAACACAAGACCAATTTCTCGTACAAAAATGCTAGATTTATAATGAATCAACAAAGAAATTGATAAGAAACGCATTGACTTTAATTGTGATATAAAACTTCAAAACCTCAGAAACGTGCTTAAACATTTGCTTTTAAAAGACGGAAACTTCACACTTTTCACTCAAAAAACTGCAATTGACGAACAAGCTTATGAATATAAATAGAAAATCGTCACAGAAATATTATTTGTTCAACGAGTTTCCTTGTTTTTCGTTCTAAACGTCTAATTTTACAAAATTTCAATATTTTGCGTGAGTATAAATGAATTTTATTACTTTTGACATATACAATACCAAATTCTCGTACAAAAATGCTAGAATTATAATGAATCAAGACAAAAGTGGGTTAGAAACACATTGACGTTAATTGTGATATAAAACTTAAAAACCTCAGAAACGTGCCTAAACATTTGTTAGTAAAAGACGGAAACTTCACAATTTTCAATCGAAAAACTGCCATTGACAACCAAACTTATGTAATGTAAATAGAAAATCGTCACAGAAATATTATTTATTCAGCAAGTTTCTTTGTGTTTTGTTCTAAACGTCTAATTTTTAGAAATTTCAATATTTTGAATGAATATTTTCTAATTTTACAAATCTAAACGACTAATTTTACAAATTTCAAAATTTTGCGTGAATATTTTCAAGTATAAATGAATTTTATTACTTTTGACATACACAATACCAATTTCTCGTACAAAAATGCTAGAATTGTAATGAATCAAGAACAAAGTGGGTTAGAAACGCACTGACTTTAATATAATTTATATCAATAAAACTTCAAAACCTATGAAACGGGCATAAACATTTGTTTTTAAAAGACAGAAACTTCACACTTTTCACTCAAAAAACTACAATTGACAACCAAGCTTATGAATATAAATACAAAATTATCACAGAAATATTATTTGTTCAACGAGTTTCCTTGTTATTCGTCCCAAACGTTAAATTTTTCGAATTTTTGAATATTTTGAATGAATATTTTCAAGTATAAATGAATTTTATTACTTTCGACATACATAATACCAATTTCGCGTACAAAAATGCTAGATTTATAATGAATCAACAAAGAAATTGATAAGAAACGCATTGACTTTAATTGTTATATAAAACTTCAAAACGTCAGAAACGTGCTTAAACATTTGCTTTTAAAAGACGGAAACTTCACACTTTTCACTCAAAAAACTGCAATTGACGAACAAGCTTATGAATATAAATAGAAAATCGTAACAGAAATATTATTTGTTCAACGAGTTTCCTTGTTTTTCGTTCTAAACGTCTAATTTTACAAAATTTCAATATTTTGCGTGAGTATAAATGAATTTTATTACTTTTGACATATACAATAACAAATTCTCGTACAAAAATACTAGAATTATAATGAATCAAGACAAAAGTGGGTTAGAAACGCATTGACGTTAATTGTGATATAAAACTTAAAAACCTCAGAAACGCGCTTAAACATTTGTTAGTAAACGACGGAAACTTCACACTTTTCACTCGAAAAACTGCCATTGACGACCAAACTTAGGAACATATGTACAACATCAACACAGAAATATTATTTGTTCAACGAGTTTCCTTGTTTTTCGTCCCAAACGTCTACCTTTTCGAAATTTCAATATTTAACGTCAATATTTTCAAGTATAAATGAATTTTATTACTTTTGACATACATAATACCAATTTCCCGTACAAAAATGCTAGATTTATAATGAATCAAGAACGAAATGGGTTAGAAACGCATTGACTTTAATTGTGATATAAAACTTCAAAACCTCAGAAACGTGCTTAAACATTTGCTTTTAAAAGACGGAAACTTCACACTTTTTACTCAAAAAACTGCAATTGACGAACAAGCTTATGAATATAAATAGAAAATCGTCACAGAAATATTATTTGTTCAACGAGTTTGCTTGTTTTTCGTTCTAAACGTCTAATTTTACAAAATTTCAATATTTTGCGTGAATATTTTCAAGTATAAATGAATTTTATTACTTTTGACATATACAATACCAAATTCTCGTACAAAAATGCTAGAATTATAATGAATCAAGACAAAAGTCGGTTTGAAACGCATTGACGTTAATTGTGATATAAAACTTAAAAACCTCAGAAACGTGCTTTAAACATTTGTTAATAAAAGACGGAAACTTCACGATTTTCACTCGAAAAACTGCCATTGACAACCAAACTTATGTAATATAAATGGAAAATCGTCACAGAAATATTATTTTTTCAACAAGTTTCCTTGTGTTTTGTTCTAAACGTCTAATTTTTAGAAATTTCAGTATTTTGCGTAAAGATTTTCAAATATAAATGATTTTTATTACTTTTGACAAACACAATACCCATTTCTCCTACAAAAATGCTATAATTATAAAGAATCGAGACTCAAGTGGGTAAGAAACGCAATGACCTTAATTGTGATTTAAAACTTCAAAACCTCAGAAACGCGCTTAAACATTTGTTAGTAAAAGACGGAAACTTCACTCGAAAAACTGCCATTGACGACCAAACTTAGGAACATATGTACAAAATCAACACAGAAATATTATTTGTTCAACGAGTTTCCTTGTTTTTCGTCCCAAACATCTACCTTTTCGAAATTTCAATATTTAACGTCTATATTTTCAAGTATAAATGAATTTTATTACTTTTGACATGCATAATACCAATTTCGCGTACTAAAAAATGCTAGATTTATAATGAATCAAGAACGAAATTGATAAGAATCGCATTGACTTTAATTGTGATATAAAACTTCAAAACCTCAGAAACGTGCTTAAACATTTGCTTTTAAAAGACGGAAACTTCACACTTTTCACTCAAAAAACTGCAATTGACGAACAAGCTTATGAATGTACATACAAAATTATCACAGAAATATTATTTGTTCAACGAGTTTCCTTATTCGTTCCTCGTCCCAAACGTTAAATTTTTCGAATTTTCAATATTTTGAATGAATATTTTCAAGTATAAATTAATTTTATTACTTTTGACATACACAAGACCAATTTCTCGTACAAAAATGCTAGATTTATTAGGTGCACAAATAAGTTTCCGCCGTTTTTTATCAAAAATTGGGCATTTATTGTGAAAGAACGGAACCTCATGTTTTATTCGAAGTAGTACCCATCGCTTGCCACTACTTTTCCCCATCTTTCTGTCAGCATACGAATACCGCGTCAGTCATCATCATCATCTTTTGAGGCTATCCACGAATCGACTCAATTTTTGGTATCTTCATATGATGTGAAGTGCTGCTCAGACAGGCCATGCGTCATCGATCAAAACAAGTGGTAATCAAAAGGAGCAATGTCTGGTGAATACAGCGGGTGGGGTAAAACTTCTCAATTGAGTGTTTCCAAATAGGTTTTGACCGGTGCCGCAACATGTGGACTAGCATTATCATGCAGGAGAATAATTTTGTCGTGTCTGGCGTAGTAGTGGGCGCGCTTTTCCTCGAGTGCTCGACTCAATCTCATCAATTATGTTCGGTAGACAGCCCCAGCAATGGTTTCATTCGGTTTGAGCAACTCATAATACACGACACCAAGCTGATCCCACCAAATACACAACAAGAGTTTTTTTCCATGAATATTTGGCTTAGCCGTAGATGTTGAAGCATGACCAGGGGATCCCCATGATTTCTTCCTTTTTGGATTATCATAATGGATGCATTTTTCATCACCAGTGACTATATGGTGCAGAAAACCCTTTCGTTTATGCCTGGCAAGCAGCATTTCACATGTGGAAAATTGGCATTCAAAGTTTCTCCGTGTCAGTTCATATGAATCCCAATTTCTTTGTTTTTGAATCATTCCCAATGATTTCAACCCATGTGAAATTGCTTGTTGAGTCACTCCTAATGTAAGTGCAAGTTCTTCTTGCGTTTGGCACGAATCTTGATCCAATAATACTTCCAATTCCGCGTCTTCGTACACTTTCGGCCTTCCGCTACGTTCTTTGTCTTCGATGTCAAATTCACCGTTCTTAAACTTTTGAAACCACTCACGACAACTTCTCTCACTTAAGGCAGCCTCACCATATGCTTCTACAAGCAATCGATGCGCCTCAGCTGCAGATTTCTTCAAATTGAAGAAGTAAATCAAAAGTTCCCGCAAATGACGCTTATTCGGCTCAAAACTTGACATTTTCGAACACAAAAAAATATGTTATACTGATAAAAATTCACTAATATTTCAAGGTCATGTTGTTGACAGATGTCCAACCTTACGATAATGACATTTTACATCTGACAATTTTAACCATAACTTACTGGTGGCGCCAACTTTTGTCAAACGGCGGTGACTTATTTGTACACCCAATATAATGAATCAAGAACGAAATTGACAAGAAACGCATTGACTTTAATTGTGATATAAAACTTCAAAACCTCAGAAACGGGCATAAACATTTGTTTTTAAAATACGGAAACTTCACACTTTTCACTCAAAAAACTGCAATTGACGAACAAGCTTATGAATATAAATAGAAAATCGTCACAGAAATATTATTTGTTCAACGAGTTTCCTTGTTTTTCGTTCTAAACGTCTAATTTTACAAAATTTCAATATTTTGCGTGAGTATAAATGAATTTTATTGCTTTTGACATATACAATACCAAATTCTCGTACAAAAATGCTAGAATTATAATGAATCAAGACAAAAGTCGGTTTGAAACGCATTGACGTTAATTGTGATATAAAACTTAAAAACCTCAGAAACGTGCTTTAAACATTTGTTAATAAAAGACGGAAACTTCACGATTTTCACTCGAAAAACTGCCATTGACAACCAAACTTTTGTAATATAAATAGAAAATCGTCACAGAAATATTATTTGTTCAACGATTTTCCTTGTTTTTCGTTCTAAACGTTAAATTTTTCGAATTTTCAATATTTTGCGTGAATATTTTCAAGTATAAATTAATTTTATTACTTTTGACATACACAATACCAATTTCTCGTACAAAAATGCTAGAATTATAATGAATCAAGACTAAAGTGGGTAAGAAACGCATTGACCTTAATTGTGATAAAAAACTTCAAAACCTCAGAAACGCGCATAAACATTTGTTTTTAAAAGACAGAAACTTCACACTTTTCACTCAAAAAACTACAATTGACAACCAAGCTTATGAATATAAATACAAAATTATCACAGAAATATTATTTGTTCAACGAGTTTCCTTGTTATTCGTCCCAAACGTTAAATTTTTCGAATTTTCAATATTTTGAATGAATATTTTCAAGTATAAATGAATTTTATTACCTTCGACATACATAATACCAATTTCGCGTACAAAAATGCTAGATTTATAATGAATCAACAAAGAAATTGATAAGAAACGCATTGACTTTAATTGTTATATAAAACTTCAAAACGTCAGAAACGTGCTTAAACATTTGCTTTTAAAAGACGGAAACTTCACACTTTTCACTCAAAAAACTGCAATTGACGAACAAGCTTATGAATATAAATAGAAAATCGTAACAGAAATATTATTTGTTCAACGAGTTTCCTTGTTTTTCGTTCTAAACGTCTAATTTTACAAAATTTCAATATTTTGCGTGAGTATAAATGAATTTTATTACTTTTGACATATACAATAACAAATTCTCGTACAAAAATACTAGAATGATAATGAATCAAGACAAAAGTGGGTTAGAAACGCATTGACGTTAATTGTGATATAAAACTTAAAAACCTCAGAAACGTGCTTAAACATTTGTTAATAAAAGACGGAAACTTCACAATTTTCACTCGAAAAACTGCCATTGACAACCAAACTTATGTAATATAAATAGAAAATCGTCACAGAAATATGATTTTTTCAACAAGTTTCCTTGTGTTTTGTTCTAAACGTCTAATTTTTAGAAATTTCAGTATTTTGCGTAAAGATTTTCAAATATAAATGATTTTTATTACTTTTGACAAACACAATACCCATTTCTCCTACAAAAATGCTAGAATTATAAAGAATCAAGACTAAAGTGGGTCAGAAACGCAATGACCTTAATTGTGATTTAAAACTTCAAAACCTCAGAAACGCGCTTAAACATTTGTTAGTAAAAGACGGAAACTTCACACTTTTCACTCGAAAAACTGCCATTGACGACCAAACTTAGGAACATATGTACAACATCAACACAGAAATATTATTTGTTCAACGAGTTTCCTTGTTTTTCGTCCCAAACGTCTACCTTTTCGAAATTTCAATATTTAACGTCAATATTTTCAAGTATAAATGAATTTTATTACTTTTGACATGCATAATACCAATTTCCCGTACAAAAATGCTAGATTTATAATGAATCAAGAACGAAATGGGTTAGAAACGCATTGACTTTAATTGTGATATAAAACTTCAAAACCTCAGAAACGTGCTTAAACATTTGCTTTTAAAAGACGGAAACTTCACACTTTTTACTCAAAAAACTGCAATTGACGAACAAGCTTATGAATATAAATAGAAAATCGTCACAGAAATATTATTTGTCCAACGAGTTTCCTTGTTTTTCGTTCTAAACGTCTAATTTTACATTTAATTTGTTTCTATATATTCCAGATTTAATGAATTTAACTTATTTTACCAATAAAATACCCATTTTCGTAAAATAAAAACTAGAAAAATCAAGGAATCAAGACAAAATTGTACAATGAACGCTTTTCGTTATTTATGATATAAATTAAAATTAGAGACATATTAAGATTGGTGACATAACCTTAGAAGAAGTCCCCCACTATACATATTTAGGACAGCAAATATCAGCAGACGGAAATATGATCAATGAAATTAACAGAAGAATAAAAATGGGCTGGAGCGCATTCGAAAGGAACAGTCTTTAGAGAAAACCTTCCGTTATGTCTAAAAAGGAAAGTCGTCGATCAATGCATCATAATTTAATATACCATATATGTTATATAACACTCGCGTATGTATGTATACTGAATTGTTACATTTTTAGAAGATGTTGATGTTATATTTTGTTTTTTTTTTAAATATTACTATGATAAGTAAAGGACACTTAAATGTCGTTTATTTTGTCAATAAATAAAAAGATAAATAAAATCGTCAATGAGCAGGATGTTATGTAAGAGCGAGCAATGGCTTGTTATCAATAACAAGCTGTGTGCATCAAGTGACCACGTTCTCATAGCGAGTACCTCTAGGAGTAGGAAGGACAATGTCAGACCGCGCGCACCTTACAGACCTCAGGCAGTGCGCCGACTGGGCGGCCCAGAACTTATCGTACCATTACAGGTACGAGTATTACGTTACAATTATTGAATACACTCGTGTTGTGAATATCGACATTTACTCACCGATTTTGTAATATCACACTCAGTTTGTTGACGCTTCAACCGATGAAGGCTAATTATGGATCTCATAACATTTTTGCAAGCATTCCTGTTCTGGAAATGTTGACCTGTTACTGCAATATAAATATCTAGAAGTATGGCTGAATGATCAATAGAAATAGTCTCAAAATGTCAAAGTAAGAGTGGAGTTGGCTTGCAGATACCTCTTCGAATTTCAGAATCTTCTCTGTAACAAGGCTTTCAATGTCGACTTTCCTTTACGAATTTCGTATTGCTCCATATCCTTCATCCTTCTTTAGGTGTTTAAGCATAAACACTTACTAAGGTAACCAAAAATAAACTAGTAGCTTGTGAAATGTGGCGTTATCGAAGAACGCTGGGAGTCTTGTAGTTAAAGATGACATCTTAAAACGCATAAATAAAAATAGAAGATTACGCCATCAAAAAGAGAAAGTTGGAGCACTTTGATCATATACTGCGTGGAGAAAAATATGACATATCTCAATTGAGTTGCAGGGAAATTCAAATTAGAAGTGCGGGACTCAATTCCTGGTTGAAGAACTTAAGAAAGTGGTTTTATTCTGGTATCATATCGTTCTTCAGAGACGCCGCCTTAAAGGTGATCACCAACCAAGATGATCACCAACCACCGAAGAGAAAGATAATTTTAAACAAGCGTCCCAAGAAACACTGTACTTCCACTGCAGACGCGGGTGCTACCTTGTTCTCCTTGTTATGGGGGTTCTCGCTTACTATGGTTTGATCAAAATGAATTTAACAATATACGTTGGAAGTTAAATGTCTTCCGCTTCCATCTCTCTTCCATGATCTGGATGGTATTCCAGGAAACAACCCACTTTGCATGGTGTGAGGTTGTAATTTTTGTATGTTCTTTGGATACAATTTCCTGACGTATTCCTCTTTTTGATCGATTGAATTCAATGTGTGCACACTGTTTTACTTCCTTTTCCTTTCATTCAGCTGGTGAACATTTTTAACGAGGACAAAAAGTAATAACATGATTTTGTGTCCAACGAATTTACTCGAGACGTTTCCTTTTAACTGTCTGTAAAATGCAAGTCACAAACTCTTCTTTGTGTTTCCATATTGATAGCTAAATTGATAAGTCAAATATTATAAAACTATTAACTAGAAGCGGCATCCAGTGCAATGCCACCAAATTTCTCTTTCTGGGCGATGTTTTTATGCCAGTCCAATCACGTATATTGCGGAGCCAGAAGATTTGCCTCCTGCCAACACCTCTTCGGCCTTCTATTTTGCCTTGGATGATCAGGTGCAGTGACTTGTACTTTGCTCCTCTAAGTACATGACCAAAGTAGGACACCTTACGAATTTTAATATTAGTCTGCAACTCTCTATCAACTTTGGCTCTTTGAAGAACCCTTGTGCTGCTGACCATATCCGTCCAGGGTATCCGTAGCATTCTCCGGTGCATCCACATTTCGAATGCTTCCAGTCGGTTTATACTACTTACTTTGAGGTTCCATGATTCCACTCCATGCAATAACACTGACCAAACGTACTATATGTCATATAATTCCAAATACACAATAGGGCAATCTATACGTGGGCTGCTTCAATAGTCTGATATCTCAGGAAGGTCAAAAATCCCTATGTAAATAAGCGCTGCAATGTATGATTTCATTTCTTCTTCATATGTTTAACAACAGTAATTTTCCACCTTATCAGCTTTGTTTTAATTGAAGGTTGAATGTTTGTTAGTATTGATAACGATGTTTTTAAGAAGTTTCTTCCAATAATATTTATAAAATGCTCATACTTACAGAATAATGCAAGTAAGATATGCACTGCTCTGCGATGTTCATAATATTTATCAGACATAAGAAAAAAATATTTATCAACAAAATTCGCGATAAATTATTGTGCTTGAGGTAATATGTTGGCAATATTTATATTTCTAAATGGAAAATTTTCTTTCATTAATAATAATACCTTAATCACCATCAAAATCGTCATTTAAGTACGCGATTTTTAACAAAACTGACAAGTGAATAATAATGTTTTTTTTATTTTTATCAAACACTGTTTATTCCACTTTTTTGTGACGGTATAACCCTACCGGTTTCAAGGCTTTCACCTCATCTTCAGGGGAACGCAAACAAGACTTTGCGCTCCCCTGAAGATGAGGTGAAAGCCTTGAAACCGGTAGGGTTATACCGACACAAAAAAGTGGAATAAACAGTGTTTGATAAAAATAAATTACAATGTCTTTAAACCTCCACAACGTTAATGCCTTAACTATAAACAACACATGAATAATGGTGTGTGAAGGCCGGTAACAAACATTGATTTTTTGTAGATAAATTGATCAATACAGCTCTTTATATTTTTATAATAAAGTTTAAACTATTTAAATAATATTTGAATTAAAAAAATTACTTCGTTAATTATAACATAGATGTCATAAAAATAAATAATTTCATGGGAAAAATCGAACATTTCAGGCGGTCTGAAAGAGGTTAAATTTTTCAGGAGGTTTAGGGCGTCATAACCTGAAGCCTCGCTGTTCTTATAGCCACGATATTTGCCAAATAGAGCAGAATCATGCTACAGCCGACAGATCCACCAGCTCAGTCTAAGTTTACAGCTTCAAATTTGGTTTTGAAATACTCGAAGTGAGATTTTCTGTCAAGCTTCACTTTATTACAACCTCAATTTCGTTTTTTTTTTAGACAATCATCGATTTGTTATGCAACCATATTACTGTTACTTATACACAATTGACAATAAGTCGTTGTGAAACAAAAAAAAGTTACTCTTCTGGTCCCGTTCTGATCTTCGGTCGGGATTGAAATATTCTTAGAACCCTTTTCCACACCAGTTGATGTCGCAACCCTTATATCGGTCCAATAATCCAAGCGAAGCCTTAGTAGGTATTATAAAATATTAAAGCTACGCCAGCTTGTCTGCTCCATCTTCTTCTCATTCTTTCTACTTTAACATAAATTAAACGTATATACTATATGCAAAAAAAAACAACACACAAGGCACGTTATTTGGGCTTATTTATAATGTCAAATAATCTGTATTATATAAAATAGGTTATTTACAATCTCAATCCTTTATATACAATTAATATGTTATGGAGAGAATAAATTATGAAATAATGATTTAACGAGTATGCAATTCAGAAGTGCAAGGTGTGCGTGGAAGAGGTAGACTAAAAAAACATGGTTGATTCAAGCGGACCAGATTTTAAAAAACGTATGAATAATACATGTGAGACGTATGCATAGTATAAGATTGTGCATGAAGACGTGTAAGAATATGGAAAAGGCAAAAGTTGTGTACGTGGATAGAAAAATTTGGAGATCTATTCTCTCTATCTACCTCGCAAGGGACATGGCGAACTGATATACGAGTATATCATGATAACAGTAAAATAATTGATTCCTTTATTTTTTCATTTAAAAAAATTACAAGAGAAGCAAAACGAGGAAGACGTGCATCACATTCTCGCCGTGCAGGGTTGACAAATTGATTACAAAATATTTGCTACCTGTATTAACAAACTGTCCTTGGTGTACAATAATCAGCACGATATCATTGGTTGCCTAAAACAATAATCAGCACGATATCATTGGTTGTCTAAAACAATAATCAGTACGATATCATTGGTTGCCTAAAACAATAATCAGTACGATATCATTGGTTGCCTAAAACAATAATCAGCACGATATCATTGGTTGCCTAGCGCCACGTTTCCGACGAGCACATACTATAAACGTACAAAAATATTCTAATTTTTTTACACTAGCAAAAAAAACTTGCTTTTTATACGATAATAACAAGTATTAAATATAATACTACAATCA
Source organism: Odontocerum albicorne (assembly GCA_949825065.1). Lineage (NCBI taxonomy): Eukaryota > Metazoa > Arthropoda > Insecta > Trichoptera > Odontoceridae > Odontocerum > Odontocerum albicorne. Next base: position 11,546,383 of record OX463840.1, on the reverse strand, counting down.
CGAGTATAAATAAATCACTTATTCATATTTCTAATCCTGTTGGATCTAAAAAAATAAACTAGCTTCCATAATAAATTTCGTCGGATACTATAATATTTATTTTATATTTGTTTTTTTTTTAATACAAAGACTATACTATTTAAATATAGTAAATGACTTCCGTGGTTTAATTGGTGAGACGTCCATCTTCAAGAATGTCTTACGGATTCAATTTTCGTTGGTACTCAGTTTATAAAAAGGGTTTCAGTCTGGTTATTACTTAAAGCTTATTTAACCTCTTTATGGTTTGTTGTAAGAGATTGATATATGCCATTTTAAACTCGTCATGTTGTATACAATAAAAATATGATACCTGGAATATTTATCCAGGAAATTTCATCAAATCCTCTATAATATACGAGTACCTATATTGGACATGTTATCTTATTCGTTCACAATGGATCATCGGTTATTTTCACAGAGAAGAACCCAAATAAGAGTATATGGAACTCTAAGACTGGACATGTAAGACCAGTTGATAATACCAAATAAAAACTGATGAACGGTACGTTGATTTTTAAAAGATACAAGTACAAGGAGGCTAATGAGGGAAAGCGCAGGATCGTTAACCATGGAACGTTACCATAAAGTTAGGCTCAAGTTTTTGAAAAGCTATAAGGCTTCTGGGGGTAAAGAAATCATATTTTTAGTTCGTTCAATACATACATATATCGAAACCTGATTATAAGCATATTAAGGTCATACATGTATTCAAATATCTTCTATGAAAATGATTGAGCGTTACAGTGAATATTCAGTGATCATCAGGATATTTCAAATGTAGAGATTAATATAAATTATATGATATAGAACAATTTGGAGAACAATTTCAATAGCATATAAGATATTTTTATAACAAGTGGAGAATAATTTCAATAGCATATAAGATATTTTTATTTATTTGACTCTTAAAGCTATTTTGCACCTCTGAACTTCATCTTTTGCGGTTCACTTGGCTCTATTTTGGAACGATCTTTCAAGCTCGATCAACTGTGCTTTGTCCGTATAAATTTGCAAAAAAAAACTAAAAAAATAGTATACAACTCAAAATATTCCTCGTTCCTAACTCTTATACAATTCCTATCCTTATATCTCTTTTCTTTAGAATTTTGTTTTGTTTAAATTTTTGTTACATTTACTCAAATAATGTATTAATTAACAAGTTGAAGATATGGACGTGGATATCGATAGTAATTCTGAAACAAAAGATGATTGAGTGGAAGGAATTGTTTTAAAGCAATAAATTAGGCAGATGCAGATATGAAAGTGTTACACGTGAAAAAATAAACTAAATATCGAGTTCTGTTACATACACATCTTTCGACTGTGCAAACATCAAGTTCTGTTACAGACGTATATTTCAGATTCTGGTTGATGGTATATATACCTTGAACAATTTTACATTAAATTTAATCCATTTTGATTGTTTGCTACTGAACAATAAAGAGCTTAGCAATTTCATCAACTTCGTTAGTTTGTACAACATTAAAGCTTCATTTAGCTCAGAGAAACTTTGATGAAATTCTTTTTCACAATTGTTTCCTTTGGTTAAAATATTATATATTCCTTGGGTATTTACTTTATAAACTAGCTAAAAGCCGTGCATTGTTTAAGCTCACTGTTTTAGAAGTGGGAACACTTACTAAAATAAAAAAATAAGGTTTTTAAATTTAACTGAAAAAGAAGCTTTTTTAACTAAGCTTACGTGTGGTGTTAATGGACCTTATTTCTGAAAAACATATAGTTGGAATGGTTTACAAATAATAGAGAAGAGTAGAATACTGCATCATATTTATTTAATTTTGAGGTAATTAATTGTTAACTTTTTACTTGTTATGTGTATTGTTGAAACTTTTATTAAAAGAAGTGTCAATATGAATAGGTTATTTTAATGACTGATCGTTCCATTGCAAGGACAAGTTTTTAGTTATCAAATGTTTATTGTTTAAAAAATATGAGTTTTCATATTTGCATGCAATGTGTGCATTTTTCCCCTTCCATGTGTTGTGTTTTTGAGGAATAAACAGGAATGTGGGAATATAGAGGGAATTCTCTTGGCTTGTCTATAATATTAACTATTATCAACAAATAAAAGGCATAACATATAGCGATTGTTGAAAAATTGTTGAACTTGTGTGCATTTATTCAAAAGTTACTCATAATAGAAAAATATTGAATAGAAACTAAATGAGTCGTAATATTTGTCTAAAAAAATTGAGAAGAAAAAGTTTAAGAAGGATTTACTGAAATAAGGATTAAAAAATAAAAACGTAAAAGCTGAAGTCGATGAAAAAATATCTCAAATAATAAATTTATTTCTGTAAATATAAACGATTCCTCTCTCTGCCAACCTTGTTATGAAATTTCGAAAAGAAAGGTTCAAGACAAACGGCAATTGGCATGTGATAATATTATATTGACATTGCGCTTTTAGGCCAAGTTGAATTGGCTATCGGTTTTGGTGTCAAGTCCACATAGAAGCTGAGCCGAGAAAATACATATGTTATTTACATTATTGCGCTACGTTAGATAACGATTATTACAGAGAAATGTAAATATGATATTGTATTATATAATGCAAACCGTTTTATCTTCGAGGTAAGGACACCGAGACGTGACTCACTTTTTGGAAATAGCTTCCAGTAAATACGTTATGTTCATCTATAAATGCCGACTATTTATTTACAAAACCTTGCTTAGCAAAATCTCAGACCATCACAATCATCATGTATTCGAACAATAGAAAGTCTATAATTATCAAAAGTCCGTCAAATAAATGTAAAGGCCTATTTTTAAGCAAGAGATTTGTGGAGTCTTGGTCCGGACATTAGAATACGTAAGCGAAACTTGGACTTGGCAAAAAAGTGATGAAAGTAAAATAAAATAAATGCGTTAGAAACGAGTAGCATATAAAGTATCGAAAAACAGATATACAGGATAGAGAATGAGAGTGTTGAAAGGAGATGCAGTACTTAAGATGGATAAAGAAGTGTTGAGATGGTTCGGTCACGTAGAAAGAATGAATGATGAAAGATTTACAAAAATAATCTATATAATTAGTATAGAAGGTATGGGAAGTTTCGGAAGACGTGACATAACCAAATTAATTAAATTCTGAAAGAGGGAGATATTATATTATAATTTATTTTATCAAACACTGTTTATTCTACTTTTTGTAACGGTATAACCCTACCGGTTTCAAGGCTTTCACCTCATCTTCAGGGGAGCACAAACAAGACTAAATTCTATTCAAACTGGTACCGATATACACGCTTCAACGGTTGGGGACTGAGGGCTCAGGGAGGCATGGGACGATCTCAGCCAGCAGTGGAGAGATTTTTGGGATATATGTGTTTACCAGATGTGTGCCTCGATGTATTGACTTATAAATTTCTAGGACCTCTATAATATGTCAAATTCATTTCCGTTACTACTGATATGTAAGAATTTGGCATCATCAATAGAAAAAGTATGGTTTTCACGGTGACAATGATTAGCCATTTCAGAATAAATTAGAGGATTTGTGAAGGCGGATTTGTGCTCACAAAATCTCTTTTCAAAGGATCTTCCTGTCTTTCTGTGCTGACTGTGATAATTTTTATATAGGAATATAGAAATATCACAGTCAGCACAGAAACCGGTAGGGTTATACAGTTACAAAAAGTGGAATAAACAGTGTTTGATAAAATAAATTACAATGTCTTTAAACCTCCACAACGTTAATGTCTTAACTATAAACAAGGTATTATATATTATATATAGACGAAACAGAAGCGAGAGGTGTGTGCCAGTAATGAATAAAGCGAAGATCTGTTCGCTCGGCCTATAGGGGCATGGCATTATAGTGATAATAAAGATGAGACTCTGGAGTATATTGTGCACGAAAAGAGAGCGTCAGTTGAACAGTTGCTTGCTCCAGTTTTTCTTTATCTTTCTATTTCTTCCCTATCTAGCTGCTTAATTACGACTAATTTTATGCCATTGTGTATTTTTTTCTATTAGTTATAGCAGATATTGATTTTTGTATATTTACTTTATATTTGAAGAATAAAACTTAACATCAAAATTTAATTTAGTCGTAGGCGTCTTTTATGACAAGAATACCTGCTTTAGTATTTTTTTGGATACAAATAAGTATCCCGTTATCTTATGAGCATAAAAGGTAATTTATTAATTAAGATTTGTTTTATATTTATGAAAAATAAACACTATGGAATATCTCTAAAGGGATTACATTGAAGCGGTTAAGCTATTGTCTATTAATGTACTTGCTAGTGAAGTAGTATATACGAGTAAAAACTCGCTAGTGAGGCTTTTAATGTCCCAAAAAAAAAAAAAAACACTTTCATTTCAATGTATGAGAGAGTAAAAGGAACTTGACTATTCTCAAAAGTATTATAATTTTCATGGAATTAACATATTATGGAGTCGAAGTTTTTGGTTATGAAATAAATGATAAATTACTTTCAGCTGTTGGCTACCCACTGCAGGATGAAGGCCTCCCAGCAACGTCCCCATTCCCTTCTATTTCTCGCAAACTATCTAAAATATATGTATATTTCAAATAATAAAAACACGAGCAAATAAAAAAAATGCCAAAAACACTCCCTTATATTTTTTTTTAATATGTTTTTTAATTTACAATTACTTTTAAATACGAATCCATATTGCATATTTAAATACGAATCCATATTTCATCATATATACGAATCCATATATTACATCTTTAAATACGAATCCATATTACATCTTTAAATATGAATCCATATTACATCGTTAAATACGAATCCATATTACATATTTAAATACGAATCCATATTACATCTTTAAATACGAATCCATATATTACATCTTAAAATACTAATCCATATTACATCCTTAAATACGAATCCATATTACATCATTAATACGAATCCACATTACATATTTAAATACGAATCCATATTACAGCTTTAAATACGAATCCATATTACATCTTTAAATACGAACCCATATTACATCTTTAAATACGAATCCATATCACATATTTAAATACGAATCTATATTACATATTTTAAAATGCTTAGTTTTCGACATCTTATTTAACTTAACTGTATACTGTTCATCTTAGATCAACGCATATGCAAATTAGTTAGTTTATTTGAACCCCTCTTTTGAGTCATCGCCCGAAACAAATTCTTCCTGAATTATGTTATGTATTTTTTTCCCTAGTGTATTTGACTTCTTACTTACATAATTGCTCGTTCATTTCGATTCTTACTCAACATCCAACCCAGCGTGTATGGTCCAAATTCTTGCGTACATCGCAAATCTAGTGGCTTTGATAATTTTCGCAATGTTGTTGCCATCCAAAACTTGCAAAACTTTCTCGCCTACACTGATTCGTTTATAGAATGATCAAGGCCTATGTATGTACATATATTTTCGTATTTCTCAGGTGTTAACACATTAAGATAAGCTGTTTTTACTTAAAAATATAAATGCATTTTTTGTCGATTTATTGTCTCAGTTTTACTATGAATAATTTATCAGTTTTACTATGAAATATATTAAGAACTAACTGCCTAACTATGCCCGTCCTGAAGGAGGTTTATTTTACAAAATAACGTACGTTATTCAAACCGACAAAAGTAAATGAAGCAAGCTACAATACATGGTCGCATAAATCATTCAAATGACTATCCATCCCCACGAAATCCTTAAACACATACGTGAGCACATGCCCACGAACCCCACAAAGACGGACAATCACCCGCTTTTAGGTTTTACTATATATAACGAATGTGTAATACAAAGCAATACAATACAAAATGTATTAACACACTTTAAAGATGTCCCGAGTATGTTGGGTTGTCCGGAAATTAATTTCATGTTTTTAGGTTAAATTCAAACAGGATTGCATTAAATGCTCGTGTCGTAGTGCACCCAAACCTTGTTTTGATCGTCATCAGTGGTAATAGGCCTTTTAGAGCTGACACCATCCTCGAGAGTCGCATCACCATAATAGATTTTTTTAAATCACATTTGACACACATAATCGCTTAAAGCATCATCACCATACACTCAATGTTCATAATATATATTTTTTGGTTTATTTCATACCATCTTCAATTTGGATAAATAGTAGGTGGTTAAATGCACTCAATTTTTTTTTAATAATATAAATTCTGCATGTTGGGAATGAACGACATATATCTGATAAATACGAAACTACATTCCGGGCAACATATTACATTAGGATATCATCCGAATACACGCCAGCCACTCTCTTAATGGTTCTTATCGTTGAAAATAAAACGGCATCCTTATTTTGGCCTTCGAGCGCTGCCGGTGCGGCCGTCATCTGCAGTGTAACGTTACGCAACGCAGGGATTGCGCAACGCGCCATGCCGCGCCGAAATGCAAATGTGCAGGTCTCTTGTCTTGACCCACCACTCTCGTTCATTATTTCTGCCCGCTGTCCACACTCAATTTATTGATCGTACATACTCTTCATTCACAAAAGCTTCAATATTTTTTCTGATCATTAACAATTTATTGTAAGCTTTGGACCAGACTTAAACCACTTAAACATGTTTTGAGGCCTTCGTGGGTCTTTATATCAGTTGTATAAGCTCTTTTGGAGTGTTGTACCACGTAATTTGACTTATAATGTCGAAGTTTCGAAAACGTTGTATGTAGTCATCTTCGAAATTACATCGGCCTTATACAACTAGAATCATAAAGTTTGAATTATATGTGATACCTCTGAGGCCTAGTTGGTAAAACACATCCCTTCCGGCCCGGGAGATATGGGTTCAATTACCATAATACCCAATTTTAAAGTGTGTTCCAGTTTGGCTTTCAATTCAGTCCTCTTTAATCGACTCTGTGGATAAATTTGTCTATATTTTTTCTATATGAGAGACATTACCGCTTGTCTCTGAATTTTCCTGGAGAACCAAGAAATCCCATAACAGGCTCCAAAGAGGGATTCAGAGAACCAAGTACAATATGTCTAAATGATGAATATTGCTTGATGAATCTGTAATGATGAGCAGTACATTAGACACTTGCTGCGTCAAAGAGGATATTGGTCAAGTGGGAGATTTCTGTGCGGAAATAATTTAGTGCGTTTGACACGGTAAAAAGAAGAGTATCTTTCTAGTTGGTTGAAAATGCCACATTGCAATAAACTCACCAGGTTATACAGTTTACAACGGAAGTTTAAAATACTATAATAACTTCTATAAAAAAAAATTTATCTACTTCACACAATTATTCTTTCAAATTTATTATTTTGTAATATTGTAAAATGTTTTTCTTACTTTTTCCTTATACTGGTGATACCTTATATTTTTTTATGGTCTCATAAAAACGTATGATTATATATGAACATTACATACATACACTTCAAAAAGCCAAAAAGTATACAGTCACATATCCTAAGACCTAAAAAGGTTTTTTCTAGTTCGTATTCCCTTAGTAAGTTTTCAGCGGTTTTCATAAAAAATATGTTTTTTTCTGAACATATGCAGAAGCCGAGAAGTACGAGTACCTAATCAAATGGCCTTAGCCACCGCCTTCATATCGTTATGCTAAGCTTATATATTTTTTTATTTTGTAACATTTTAAATCTGTCAACAATAATGAGTTAGATTACCGAGTTAGAGCGCCCTTAAGAAGAGTTTGCTCTCTAAACGGCGCTATATAAATTGTTTTTTTATTATTACAATCGAACATCTGAGGTATAAATAAAAAGGGATTACTACATTTTTTAACGATAAAAAAAGAGAATATGATTTGCATATTGTTTCAAGTTTAAGGGATAAGAGGTTTACATCCTTCACTACCAGGTTGAACCAACCGTATGTGACAACCAAATTGGGAACACGTTCCAATACAACCAATCAATCTTCAGAAGTTGCTTGTTTCTGGTAGAGGAAATATGTGGTCAGGCTCTCCCTCTGAGCATGAAAATATTCACAATTGGCAATACCAATAATTAGAAAACATGGGCTTAAAAAAATAACTACTAGGAAGAAAGAAATGCATTTTCATTGTATTTTATGAAAATTTCAAGTAAATTGTTGTATCCTTAATTTCTCAAGTTTCTTTTAGAATATTTATAGACATTATTTATAGAATGTCTATAAATATTCAATCATTCTTTCTTTTCGGATGCCATAATTTTGTCTCACGCACAAAGATTACATAAACGTTCTTGTACTCATCTCAATTCATCTAACTGCCTTATAGATATTACAACTAGTCGGGCAATATTGTGAGGAATCAGTTTATAATATTTTGGTCGCACCAACCAACCATCCGATATCGAAATATTTATTTTGGTCAGCCAATCAGCCTAAAAACAATAATACCTAGTTTGATGTAAGAATGTTTAAATTGATCGAACGTCTATAAATTACTTTAATTTCAAGATATACTATAATCCCCAATTCCTTGGATACTAGCCAATGTGTAATAATTCCTTGGATACTAGCCCATGTGTAATAATTTCGAAATTGTTAAACCTAATAAAAAAAAACCTTCAATAATAACACAATCTATTCATTTTGCGCCGTTCAATTGACAATGTTACTCCAATCTCTTATTTCACTAGTAAAAACATTTAAAAAACTACGAAAACAAAATTTGCATACAATATGAAGTAAGTACTCCTATTTTAATTAAGCGTGATTAAAGACTACACACTTTTTCAACTAGTCAAGTATAAAATCTTTTTTGAGTTCTTCAGTCATTAGATACAAAATAACGATCTCCTTGACTTAGTTGGTCAGACGCTTGTCTTCCATCCAGGAGTTTCAGATTCGATTAATCGCATTAACCAAGGGTACCATACAAAATAATAAAAATGAAATTATTCTACTGAATTTAATATTGCAGAATTAACTTCACAACAGCAGGATAAATCAACAAATTAATAATGGTGTAACATCAGCAAAATAAAAGTTGTTCATAATGTTGATTAGTTATCATATCACCCGACACTTCAATTATTCATAGACTTGAAAAGTGTATTTCACTTTAATACAGCTGGAATATTATGTTAAAAAATAGATATAAATCAACAACAGATTAAGCACGAGGACAACTCTGTGGGAGTTTCGGGCAGCAATGACACTTTTATAGTTCACGATCAAAGGCATGGCACCCCATTAATCTGTACTGGAGTTGTGTAATTGTATACGCAGTATTCGGCGTAGCGCCGGTCTTGCGAAAATATCCTTCTAGCTTCGACTCCCACCTGTTCATTTATAGATTTAGAGTTGCAAGACGGATTGGTATTGACTTGTGGAAATACAAGTAAATGAAACAATAAACTAAGTTGATATATAAATATTTTTTATCTAATCGATCCAGTATATGTTAATATCAAGCTGATTAGCTTGATATTGATTAATCCAGCATGTGTTAATATCAAGCTAATCAATCCACTATGTGTTAATATCAAGCTAATCAATCCAGTATGTGTTAATATCAAGCTAATCAATCCAGTATGTCTTTAAATCAAGCTAATCAATCCAGTATGTGTAAATATAAAGCTAATCAATCCAGTATGTGTTAATTTAAGCTTATCAAGCCAGTATGTGTTAATATCAAGCTAGTCAATCCAGCATGTGTTAATATCAAACTAATCAATCAAATATGTGTATCAGTCTAATCAATCCAGTATGTATTAATATCAAGCTAATCAATCCAGTATGTGTTAATATCAAGCTAATCAATTCAGTATGTGCTGATATCAAGCTAATTCAACCAGTATGTGTTAATATCAAGCTTATCGATCAAGTATGTGTAAATATCAAGCGAATCAATCAATGTGTTAATATTAAGCTAATTAATCCAGTATGTGTTAATATCAAGCTAATCAATCCAGTATGTGTTAACATCAAGCTAATCCATCCAGTTTGTGTTAATATCAAGCTAATCAATCCAGTATGTGTTAATATCAAGCTAATCAATCCACAATTTGTTAATATCAAGCTAACCAATCCAGCATGTGTTAATATCAAGCGAATTAATCCAGTATATGTTAATATCAAGCTAATCAACTCAGTATGTGTTAATATCGAGCTAATCAACTGAGTTTTAAATATTTTTGTTGATACAAAACGGCAATGTTAGTTTCCTGAATTATCTTAGAACAAATGAACGTAGGTTGGTTCATTATTGCATATATATTGGTTTGACTTGTATTACACTTTCGCTGTATATACTACAACTTAATGAGCTTATTACCATGTTGCATTCGCCTCCAACCAACTAGAAAGATCTCAAAAGAAGCGTAAAGTGAAATTTAGAATAGAATCAATTAAAAAAAAAACGTTCCAAAGGGAATTAAACCCGCAATCTCTGGGTAGAAAGATAGGTGTTTTAATATTTATATATTGTAATATTTATTTTTTAACTTAGCTTAATTATTCAGTATGGATGGATGGTTAGTATATTTTTTGTATATTCACACTGAAGTATTACATATTTGTTCACATCTTCTTTTTAATCCAAGATCGACCTTACACTATTTTATGGTAAGTGATCAGGTGTCAAAATAGAAAAAAATAATGGTCAAACCAAGCAAAAACATTACACCACTAAGTAAAAAAAAGTAGGTTGTTCAAGTGCAGAGCATTTTATTATACACTAAAAAATAATATTACCTTAAATGTTACTATAGATCACGGTGCGCAAAAAAATGCAAATCTGTTGAATTAATCACGTAGAAGGCTGGCAGTGGTCAAGAAACTGGTTGCAAGAATCGACAGTAAATAGTCAGTGAATACTGCAATTGTAGGGTAACACCATTGTAGAAAATAGTAAGAAATTATATACTCGTATCTTGTCATTTTATATAGTAAAATATATATCTCTAGCACAATGACTTCACTTCTACGGAATATTACCAAAGAAGTAGAACTGGCTGCTTACAGTGACATCTGGTCCCAACCTTAAGATATGCAAGTGTACCTGAGACGCGGTAAAATAACGATGAATGTAATATAAACGCAATAAAGATGCGAAAGTCGTGTGGTCATATAATACATTACATGAGAATATGCAGACATTGTAATTTGTTTTATCAAACATTGTTTATTACACTTTGTGTAACGGTATAATAATAACGGTTTAACTCTACCGGTTTCAAGGTGTTCATCTCATCATCAGGGGAGCACAAACAAGAATGTCTTTAAACCTCCACAATGTTAATGCCTTTTACAAGGGCTTCTGAGCCCGGGGGAAATTTTTTGTTTCAAAGTTGGCGCACCTGGCGTGTAGGGGGGATCGTAACTGTCAGTTTGTTTGGTCCCGCGTGTTTGTCGGCCATTTTGTTCAGTCACAGTAAATTCTTTCGATGGAGAGGTCGTCGCGCGCTCCCGCCACCTCCCGTCCGTGCTAGATTCGCGCGGTCATCCGTTTTTTGACTTTGCAGAACAATACCGCCGCGAATATCCATCGGAAGCTCGTGGAAGTTTATGGTAGTGATGTGATGAGTCGACAACATGTCACGAAGTGGGTAAGGTTGTTCAGAGAAGGCCGTACTGATACGACGAGGCAAGGCAGTGATTTTTGACGAACTTGTGCAAAAAATTAAGAACAAGTGCGAAATGACCGCCGTGTGACGCTTGACGACCTTCACGACCTTCACGAAGAATTTCCTGACATTTCTCGAAGTCTTCTTGGTGATATTGTGTCGGAAAAACTCGGTTACAAGAAGTTGTGTGCGAGATGGGTGCCCAGAATGATCCCACCGGAGCACCGTCAAAATCGTGTGACCGCCGCGCGCGCGTGAATTTTTGGATCGTTTTGCACAGGAGGGAGAAGCTTTTCTGGACTCTATCGTGACGGGGGATGAGACGTGGGTGTGTCACTACACCCCAAAAAAATTTCAACGGTCGAGGAAGCTGTGAAGAAGTGGCTGAAAGAGCTGACGGCGGAGGTCTATGACACTGGCATACAAAAGCTGGTACCCCGACTATAGAAATGTCTCGATCTCAACAGCAATTTCGTTGAAAAATAGTTTAATATATTTGTGAAGTATCCTGTAAATTTCAATTAAATACAAGCATTTTTCGATCCTACATAAATGTTGTAACCTTACTTTCTGGATGACCCTCGTATATCATAAATAATATAATATGAAGACACATGTAAAGAAGATAAAATGTTAAAGGTAAAGAAAAACATGTTGAAATTTTTTCGCCACGTAGAAAAAAATACCAAAGATTCACCAAAAAATCTATTTGAGTAGTTAAGAATACAAAAAAAAATAATTATACCTTAAAACGTGACTTAATAAATTCAAATAAAATATTTGTCAGGATAGAATACTCGCAGGCTTGGGATTTGCTTCTTGATGACTACTTCAAATTGTATTGAGGAAATCTTAGTGGCTAAACATTAATTTTTATGCATATAATATTTGACTGGAAGAAATTATTGTCATTTACGTAAAAATGGTTTCATTTTGCAGTGGCATTTTATTAAATATACACACTTTATATTTCACCAACACTATAGTTCGGAAATTCTAGGATGAGTCCTGTGACAGCTCACAAATTTGCCTCAATACAACCTTGTAACGATGTTCAGTAATTTTAATTATTAGGTGTACAAATAAGTTTCCGCCGTTTTTTTATCAAAAATTGGGCATTTATTGTGAAAGAACGGAACCTCATGTTTTATTCGAAGTATTGCCCATCGCTTGCCACTACTTTTTCCCATCATTCTGGCAGCATACGGATACCGCGTCGGAAAAATGATTCATCTTTTGAGGCTATCCACGAATCGACCCAATTTTTGGTATCTTCATATGATGTGAAGTGCTGCTCAGACAGGCCATGCGTCATCGATCAAAACAAGTGGAAATCAGAAGGCGCAATGTCTGGTGAATACGGCGGGTGGGGTAAAACTTCCCAATTGAGTGTTTCCAAATAGGTTTTGACCAGCGCCTCAACATGTGGACGAGCATTATCATGCAGGAGAATAATTTTGTCGTGTCTGGAGTAGCAGTGGGCGCGCTTTTCCTCGAGTGCTCGACTCAATCTCATCAATTGTGCTCGGTAGACAGCCCCAGTAATGGTTTCGTTCGGTTTGAGCAACTCATAATACACGACACCAAGCTGATCCCACCAAATACACAACAAGAGTTTTTTTTCCATGAATATTTGGCTTAGCTGTAGATGTTGAAGCATGGCCAGGGGTTCCCCATGATTTCTTCCTTTTTGGATTATCATAGTGGATCCATTTTTCATCACCAGTGACTATACGGTGCAGAAAACCCTTTCGTTTATGCCTGGCAAGCAGCATTTCACATGTGGAAAATCGGCGTTCAACGTTTCTCGGTGTCAGTTCATATGGAACCCAATTTCCTTGTTTTTGAATCATTCCCAATGATTTCAACCTATGTGAAATTGCTTGTTGAGTCACTCCTAATGTAAGTGCAAGTTCTTCTTGCGTTTGGCACGAATCTTGATCCAATAATACTTCCAATTCCGCGTCTTCGTACACTTTCGGCCTTCCGCTACGTTCTTTGTCTTCGATGTCAAATTCACCGTTCTTAAACTTTTGAAACCACTCACGACAACTTCTCTCACTTAAGGCAGCCTCACCATATGCTTCTACAAGCAATCGATGCGCCTCAGCTGCAGATTTCTTCAAATTGAAGAAGTAAATCAAAAGTTCCCGCAAATGACGCTTATTCGGCTCAAAACTTGACATTTTCGCACACAAAAGAATATATTATACTGCTAAAAATTCACTAATATTTTAAGGTTATGTTGTTGACAGATGTTCAAACTTACGACAATGACGTATTACATCTGACAATTTTAACCATAACTTACTGGTGGCGCCAACTTCTATCAAACGGCGGCAACTTATTTGTACACACAATATTTTATCAACTTTAATATAAGCCTCAATTCTAATAAATAGCAAGTTATTTAGGTAAATACATTACATAAGGTTGTATTGTGGCGAATTTGTGAGCTGTCACAGGACTCATCCTAGAATTTCCGAACTATAATTATAATTATTATGAATCAACTAGTTTCAAAACCTACAGGCTTTTTTTCCTCAGGACCGAAAAGAAAGGCGGGACAGTTCTTTCTAACGAATAAGCTAACTCTAGAAGCAGACCCTCTTTGTATAACAGGAGAAATTCGTGCAAAGTAGATAAAAAAATAATAATATTATAACAATTGTTGATAAAATACAAAGAGTGTTGAGGGTAATGAAGTATGAATGGTTCGTGATAAATAACATATACTTTATTACTCCACTACTCACCTCAGAGTGCTCTTCTTCATCTTACTCAACACATCAGCCTGTTCATCAGTTCACATTCACCCCTTATCACTTCATTCTGTCATACATTATCACCCTTTGTATTCTTCTCAGTGCACGCATTTCTACAGTATTTATTCGGCTCTCTTTTCAGTCTTGTCATTATTATTAACTTTCAACTATATTGGAAAATGATTTTAATAATCAAACAATGGACGCCCTGGGATATGCTTATTTTATATTATTATTTAATACGAAACTTTTTCCAATCCGCCGAAGTTACGTAACTGAGCTGACCTTGGCCCAGTATAAGACACCATTAACTCTATCTGATCTCGAGGAACCTCTGCGTGGTCCAAAAACAAAAAGAGGCAATTGTCACACTTGGGGACACTGCGAGCGTTCTAAGGTCATTCTCGAATCGATTGACTTGTTCCATCCAAGAAAGAATTCATTATGTTATTTTAATTTTAATTCACAATATACACTTTATCATACATACTATTGAAATGAAATACAATATATGGGGACTTATTTGAACTATGCATTACAAAAAGTAAATTTAGAATATGTGCTACAATAAACATAATTATTGTTGTGCGTCACTTTAGTTCCCCTTTAGAATTTTATTTCAACGGTCAAATGACCTTTTTGATACAAGACAAAAAATTAACAACATATATAACTAAACACTGTCATATAAACAGTGTTATACTCGTACACTAGAAGGGAAAAAAGTAAAAGTCGAACAAAACAAAAAAAAATGAATCTATATATCAAATGTATATGTACAATTCAATCAATTCATCGCGGCAAGAACAACTTTTTTACTTTACTCCTGTAAATAGCTTATGCCATATGAAAATCAATACAATTCCGATATTGATTACCCAACCTGTGTAGTCTTGTTATGTAAGAGTTGTACAAATAATTAGTTGTAACCACTTCACTATGGAACAAAACATTTTGCCAGGTCAGCCTACAAGGAACGTATAACATGACAAGCTGAGTTAGTTCCGGACTATTAAAATATGAGCTAACAATCTTAATATTAACCATATATTGTGAGGTCAAACATATTTCTTCTCTGTGACAAAGTTGTAAGCCTCATCCCTTTCAACCACGTATCATAGTCTAGCTTGGTAACTTATTTAAAGAACGACAGTTGGTTGATTTGAAAGGGATTTTGTTAACATAGCCTTGCAGTTGTTTTGTGAAATGTGTAAATATTTGTAATTGCGAAGTGATAATTTGTAATGTTTATGATAGGTGAGTTTTTCAATTTAATTGACAATATATATTTATGGAGTCGTAGTGCACAGACAATTACTACTCAAAGTTATCAAATTAAACGAGTAGCTACAGCTTGGCCATGCATCGTTTATCATAGTATAAATAGGCCAAAACCCATACGATGGTTGTCGTCAAAGAAAGAATACGAGAATTGAATTTTGAATACAAGAGAGCGAGAGACGAATACTTACATTCTCTGCGAAAGTAATTCGAAACTTGAATCTCGGTGGGTCCGTGATTACTGAACGAATTTTAAATACCTAGCTAACAATTTTTGAACCGGTGTAAAAGGGGGCGATGTATAAATGATATACTCGTATATAAACAAATTCTATATTTATGAATATATATTTTCATAAATGTAGAATTTGTTTTACTTCCGTGAATATTTCACTACAAACACTACTAGTGTGTGTTTAAATGTGAATTTCGCAGTTGTAAGTAACATAAGCAAGTTATCTTAAAACCGAATATTTACGAAATTAATGGAGGACTAAGAAGAGGTATGTATGAGACGAGATCCATAAATGTGAACGAGGCGAAAGCCGTGTACACGGATAGAAAAGCATAGATATCCGTGTTCTCTGCTTCCCCCGAAAATGATATGAAATATTGCTATGTACAAGTACGCCGATAAATCCACGTACTTACACTGTTATATAAATTCATAACTCTTCAGCTGCCCCTTGATATCACTAAGGTCTAAACTTTTCCGGTCTGAACAAGTTAAAGACAGATAGAAGTGCATGAGCTCACGCTCTGAGAGGTAACGCTCTGAGCTTTCTTACGGGAGGTCGCTATTCGAACTCCGCGCTGTGCTACTCGCTTCGAATGACGAAGGCATTTTTCCGTCTCGTATTCGGGGGTATAAGGACACCTATAACTTCAGTCATACCTATTCTTTAAAAAAAATACAACCACTGATTCGTCATTATCATCTTGGCATGTGCGCTATGTGGATGTCAAAACTCTCGAGTGCTGTCCAAAGGCAATGACGTTTTGAATGTTGTAATAATATTTTAATGCTCTGCGATGGGAAAAAATTATGTTTTGTACCATGGAAAAAAATTCGATGGAGTGGGGCCGTCCGGGATCACCACGGGCCAAAAAAAGCCAAGGTAATAACACATTTAAAAAAAAGATGATAGAAATATTTTTTTGGATTATCAGGGAATTCCAGTAATTGAGTTCAAAGATAGATACACTACAGTTACTGGTGAGTATTAAGCATCAATGTGCAAATTAAACAATACCATAAAAACAAAACGCCAAGGAGAACTGTCACGAGGCATGAGATTATTGCGTCACTATGTGCCAGTGCACACTTCTTTTGCTACAAAGACTGCAATTCAACGCTGTGATTTCCAAAAAAATAATAACTTACCCCGTAGTCCTGACTTGGCCTTAAGTTATTCTTTTTTTTAAACTTAAATCCACTTTGTGTGGAAAAATAATTAAAAGGGACGAATAAGTGATTCTCGCAGTATTACACCATTTTGAGAATATTTTCTCTGAGGTAATGAAAAATGTATTCATTGTCCTAAAAAAATGTATTGAAATACAGGTGACTATATTGAAAAAAACATGTTTCATTCGCCTTTTCTAAAATTTCCATTACCTTTCGGACCACGGTGCTATTCTTAAGTAGAGATTGACTTATTTGCATTTTATTGTTACACTGTCCTTGACTACATATAAAATCAGAAAATTTAGACACTGGAAATAATACTGGCTGCCAAAACACTTCGTTGTCTCGCTTCAATGACGACTTCCGTAGCTAAGTTGATAAGACGACTGTCTCCCAACCCGGAAGTTGCAGATTCAAATCCCGCTAGAACGCAGATTTCTTAAAAAGGATTTCAGTCTGGTTTTCACTTAAGATCTTATAGCGGGTTCGCTTATGTTTATATTCGTGATGATCTTGATTTGTATTCAATGAATATAGACTCAGGAATGCGGATATAAAACGATAAGTGGACAGCGGGGAAAATAAATAATAAGTCTTGACAGTTGAATGAATGACAATACTAATATATTTTATTTCTCAGCGCGGGGTATTTTATACAAATGAGTGAACCAGTTCGCGATACATATTCTGCCTTGCTCTATCGCATGCATCGGCGGTAGGTTAATTATTTGTATTCGGAGATGGCTAGCCAATTTGCAGACTCTGTAAATAGTAAATATTGTTGTTGTTCATAGCGTGTGACAATCCTTGAATTCTTCATCGGTCATTGGCCCTGTATGTTTACTATCTGACAATAATAAATTTAATTTAATTGTGTTTAACAATTCACTTATTATTTATTTACTAGGTAGGTATCCTGCAATCTCTTCAACATATTTCAGGTTGGTTGGAAAAGATTGTCACATAGCAATAATTCCACCAGATTATCAGTAAACAACGAAAGTGTTATACAATACAAAGAATTACATATAGCACATCATATCTCGATTCAATGACGTGGCGTATTTTATCACATTTTCATCCATTTTTTTCTTTTACCAATCCTTACCAGCAAATATTAATACTTTTTTTTTATTATTCGTTGTGTATTTTTTGTTCATTGTGGCTCCTAACCTAGCACTTCTCTGATTGGTGGAGATTGTGGAAAAATTCTGATTGTTAGAGATCGTCGTGTGTTAATAAATACTCAAAGTTGTGCTTTTTACAACAAGCTTCAAATATACAAGAATCTTCCTACAAAAAAACTCTATAAAGACTTGGTTTTTCTATAACCGTGGCTAAAAACTTTTACATAAGTTCACCATGTACTGGATCCAACAAAAATGCTTAGCCTTGACGCACAATCGGCGAATATGATTGTCGCAGTTGAATTCATATTACTATAATATTAGCATCTGTTTTTATATGAATTTTGTAAGAGTTCAAGGTCACAATAAAAATATTTAAGTGATGCATTTTCCTCATAGTCCCACAATAAAGTAAGAAAATTATGGCAACTTGTTTTTTTAATTATATTTTTGAATTTCGGTTTAAAATCAATACACTTGACCCACATATAAAAATAGAATGCCAGATTGAAAAACCAAGATCGGCTTTCAAGAGTATGAGACCAAATTTTAGATACCTTATATTTTAAATTAAAACAGAAAATAATATGATATGGACTCCAAAGGTATCCACATAGAATGCATTGGAGACATTTGATATGTGGATATACAGACGGAGGCTAAAGAAACCTTTAACGAACTTAATGAGTAACTCCAATTTCGTTATGGAATGCAAATTAAACAAAAAACACTAATATCCAAACTCATAAGATGTTTTATTTTGGACATACCTTGCATGGTGAGAAGTTTCGTCTCGTACATCTCATAATTAAGGGGAAGATTGAATGTCAAAGAGATGTCGGAAGAAGGCATATGTATATTATGACTTTGCAACATTTGGACTAGAGGGAGAGTATTGGGTGAGCTGTTTCATGTGGCGCAAAAGAGCGAGTATTTTGCTATGGTAATCGCCAACATCCAAGGGATTTGTTATGGTACAGAAAGAAGTATATTTACTCGTATATGACCAAGTTTTTAGTGAGAAATATCTCAAAGGCTTTTTTGTCAAAAATTACTAACTAAACAAGATATAATTTTATTATCATTTACAAAGAAATAAAACGGAATTTATTAATGAAATACACATTTTCGTATTGTATTGTATTACACTTTCGTTATGTACAGTATAACCTGGCGGGCTTATGGCCACGTGACAAAATCTTCCAGCCAACCAGAAAGATGTTAAATAGGCCTCAAGTGAAAACCAGACTGGAATTCTATTTAAAATAATCTGGGTTCCAACGGGAATCGAACCCATAACCTCCGGTTTGGAAGTCAAGCGTCTAACCAACTAGATTACGGATTTTGTCGATGTCTCAAACAAAAAGCACTGAACACATCAATCGTACATGTACCAGCTTTAATTTTCTGGTAGTGTTTGTATAACAATTTCGTTATACATAGTGCAACCTGGGGGGGTTATTTCCGTTTGGTAGTCTTTTCCGATTCCAATAAGAAAAATATTAAGTTTAAAGTGAAAACCAGACAGGATTTCTTTGTAATTTTTTTTTGTAAATCTTTGTAAAAACTGGGCCTCGGAGGTCATCAGTAATTGTTTCAGGTGCGACGTACGCATAATTTTTTTTGACCCACTTGTTTCGCTAATGATTCTATTTCGATAAATCTTTCTTACATATATTCTTTAATTCTAGTAACAATAGCACCAAACTCGAAACCCCCAGGTGGACCAAAGTGCTTACCAACAAGGTCACCGATTGGTTAACAAGTTTATTTAAGATAAAAATGAATTCAAGAACTGAATAGGTTATATAATTATCTATCACCTAATCACATGCAAGTGTGCCGCTGTCACGCAGTCAAAATATTCCGATTTATAACCTGTCAAGGCTGTTCACAAATCGAGTCCGTGTGAAATGTTTCACTCGTGTCACTGCCGAGTTTAATCTTTATGTCGCTCATTCACTCCGTGGGAAGATGTATCATTTTTCATTAGAACTTGTGCAGTGACGACCTCCGTGGCCTAGTTGGTATGACGCCTGTCTTCTAATCCGAGGGTCACGGGTTCGATTCCCGTTGAAATAAAGATTTTTTTTAAATAAAGGTTCCAGTCTGGTTTCCTCTTAAGGTCTAACACCTTTCAAGTTAGAAATTGGCACATGATAATAAACATGGCAAGCTGTACGATATACAAGTGTTTTACAATTACACAGTTTCTTCTTTTGCCAATTATTGACTATGCGGACGCGTGTTATATTTGTTTTTTACTCTTTCTTCCTTCATTCATTCATTTATATGTCCAGAGCTTCAAGTGTTCTATTTTACTTATGTTCCTATTCATCTTTAATCACTTTATTCTGCCATAAATGTAACATATTCTTCTCCGTGCACAAATTTCTGTACCATTTCTTCAGCTCCTTTCAGTACTTTTCAACGTCCATATTCATAATCCATCACTTTATTTTTACATTAATGTATATAACATGACGCATTATGAATTTTAATGAAATTAATAAATATACACCTTTTTTCTTATTTGCAACACTCTTATGTGGATTATCTCTTTAGATAGAACCAGCTTGAAGGTTTCCGGTCAAAGCTTGATAGCAGATTCTCTTATTAGATCACTCCGTATGTTATATAGGAATAGTGTGTTTGATTTCCGTTCGAACCCAGATTTTTTTTCAAAAGGATTCCAGATTGGAGGTCTCTTGATGTCTTTTTAGCATATTTCTGGTTGGTAGCGAAAATTTGCCACATGGCAATAAACCCGCAGATTATAATGTATAAAATGAAGTGGTATATAATACAATGCCCCTCAACAAATTCTAATTATGACGCAGATATATTGAAGATCGTGACTGGGAGTAACTTTTCCAAATTATCTCCTAACTGCTTGAATAATAATACTAAATAATACGATTTATATCATCATCATCATTGTCAACCAGGGTCGATCCACTGCTGGATGAAGGTTTCCCCAAGTTGACTCCAAATAGTTCGGTGTTTAGCTTGTTGGTGCTATTTGCATATCATGTGTACAATTTATATATCACGATTTATTGAACAAAGTCTCCTCAAGGGCGCTGTATTTCGGGATTCGAGTTATTGACATTTAGCAGACTATAAAGAATGCTAAATTAATTATATTACACTTTCGTTGTATACAGTAGAATCTGGTGGGTTTATTGCCATGTGGTAATCTCTTCCATCCACACAAAAAATATGTTAAAGAGGCTGTAAACCAGAATGTAACCCTTTTTGAAAAAAACTTAGTTTCATCGGGGTTTGAACCCGCAACCTCCGGGCTGGGAGATAGGCGTCTTACTAACTAAGCCACGGAGGTCAACCCCACTATTATTGACTATTTACAGGTCATAAAGAACGCTAAATTAACTATTGTATTGTATATAAAAATCTCAACTTTAAAATCATACAGACAAGAGATGTGACGACATTCTGACGTCAATCTATGCGCTCTTTCTAAATGAAACCTCAGCCTACTAAAAAAAATGCTGCTGATTCGTGTAATAACAATGTTGTAATATATTGGAAGACTATAAATAACACTAAATTAGGTGCATAAAATTCGCAACTTTCTTTAAAACCATAAGACGATATTCGGACGTCACCCTTTGGCATTCTTTCTAGATGTAATAGTCCAATAACGCTGAAGAATATTACTAATTCGTTTGAATACAATGTTTCCACATATTGTAGACCATAAATAACGCTAAAATAGCTACATAAAAAACTCAACTCGCTGTAAAACCACAGATAAGACATGACGATATTCTGACGTCACAATCTACATTCCTTTTAGATGAAGCTTCAGCCCACTAACATTGAAGAATATCGCTAATTCGTTTGATTACAATGTTCCCATCTATTGGCAGACCATAAATAAAGCTAAATTAGCTGGTGCCTACCCGTTACACGCCCCTATCTCTCCGATTACTATAATTATTATGGTTTATGGCTGTCGGCGCGAACATAAAATGATTTATTACGCATAATACGATTTTCTGAATACATCGTAAAGTATTCTTAATTATTACAATCGAGATTTTTTTTACAATACAATATATATTTTTTTCTTTCTTGTATTATAATTTAGCAAACACGGGTGTTGTTTTCAGACGAAACCAATAATTATGAATTCAACTTGGTACCCAAAATCAGATATACACATCATCACACCGTTTCCTCGTCTAGATAGGCAGAGAGAACAGACCACCAGGTTTCTCTATCATAACGTCTGTGATTTTTTACATTTTCTCACAATCATATTTTTTTGATCTTCTTCGACCACGTTTTTTGACTCAAATTTACACGGTATATTTGTTATTTAGTATTTCTTCATTCATTCGTTTTATATGTCCAGAGCTCCAAATGTTATTTTTATCTTACTTAATACATCATCATTAAGTTCCCATTCATCTTTAATCACATTCTTCTGTATTCTGTCATACAAAGTCACATTATATATTCTTCTCAGTGCACAAATTTCTACACCATTTCTTCAGCTCCTTTCAGTATTTTTCAACGTCCACGTTCATAATCCATCACTATATTTTTACATTAATGTATATAATGCATTATAAAGTTTAATGAAATTTATAAATATAAATGTTTTTCTTATTTGCAACACTCTTATGTGGACTATCTCTTTAGATAGAATCAGATTGAAGGTTTCCTGTCAAAGCTTGATAGCAGATCCTCTTATGAGATCACTCCATCTGGTGGGTTCTCGTTCACACAATCGGTACCCGAGACAATAACCCCAACCACCAGCTTTTGTTGACTGTCAAGTCACCGTAGTATGTACTCATAGAACTGCAATATGCACGTGATGGAGATCATTATCTGCAATTGCATAAGTAAGTAAACATCTTATCTAACCTAATAATATGTTTTTATACTTGTGTTAAGTAGCATGCACCAAATAGCTCACTTCGTCTCAAGATTAACTCTTAACCCTTCATATCCTGTGATGTGTAGCTAGTACACATTGCTTCTAAAAACTTTAATATCTCTATAAATATAATTAATACTGGGTTCAGATTTTAGCTATTCCTCCGTAATACAATACATTTACGCATTGAATGAAAAAAATAATATAAATAATAATTAGCACTTATCGGCCACATCAGAGATATTTTGTGAAAATCGGGAATAAATTCACCAATACAATCAAACGTGTGCCAGTGTGTGACTTAGGTATATTCATTCTAAAAACCCGCTATGGGTGAGAAAGCGACGCTATTCACGTATCACTCTCACTCTACTTCGGTATATAGGAACACAAGAAATAGAATCTCAGTTCGCTCGCTTCAGTAGCTTTCAGGCATCCATTTAAGGTGCTCGCTTTGCCCGTTTTGTGAACGTTGGCCGATGTTTTTTTTTCATGTTTTAGCAATTAAATTTCAATTATTATCACTTTTGACTTCAAATTTAATTAATTTAAGCGATTAGCCATGAATATTCTTATTTTTCCGATTTTAAATAGCTTATTTTTACATGTGTATTGATGTGTATTGAATACACAACACCGGAACGGGCGGAGTTTTTTAGTACAGGAAGGGAAAGGTTAAAGTAGTACCGTTACTTGTTCAAGTTAAATAGCATGCTACTCGAGGCTGAAAAGTAGTTATATTTTCAAAATGGCTTTAACAACACTGAATAATAATAATAATAATCAGTTACTAAAATATGGTCTTGTAGCGTGGAATAGTCTACTTCTAATTGTTAGAGTTATGGGTGACGTATGCAGTTTTAAGAAGCATTTGACAACCCTATTTGGGAGGTTTTATCAAAATGTATGGTTTTATATGAACAACAGACATATATACACTACACAACACCTAAAGCCGGATGTGTTACTATCACTTATCGGAAGATCTGTGAAGGTTTCTTTGTAAAGGGTCTTTTAAATTGAGCGGTTTTTTAAATTCTTAGATAAAACACAGATGGCGTCGCGGACTTACCTGGGTCTTGTGACATTTGATACGTGTACTGTATGAAATTTATAAAAATTGAGTCGTATACAATACAACAACGCCTTCAAATTGTTGAATTGTCATCTCCGGAAACGGTGATGTTAATTGGCAACCAAGATCATTTGATTTGACACCGTTGGACTATTTTCTCTAGGGTTACGTGAAAAGCCAAGTATATAAGAATGACCCCCAATCAATTCCTGAATTAAAAGATGAAATTATTCGCGTTATTGGTGAGCTAGAACCGCAATTATGCCAAAATGTCATCGAATTTTTTTACAAAAGAGTTGACATCTGTGGAGCTGCAAGAGGTGGACATTTGGCGGATATTGTTTTTTGTGTTTAAATATCAAGCATTATACTTCAATGATCAATAAAAAGTTTTTTGAAATCAAAACAAATTGTGTGTTTTATTCAAGAATTTAAAAAAAATAGAATTAAAAAAACCGCTCAACTTAAAAGACCCTTTAGTTCATCTTCCTTTGGTAAGTTTTCTGAAGTTTTCTTAACAAATATGTGTTTCTAAACAAATGCAGATACGGGGAAGTACCTAATATAATGGCTGCAGACACCATTTACGGGGAAGTACCTAATTTCATTATTACACTCAACTTATGTATATTTATTTTGTAATATTTTTGATCTGTCAATAATAGTGGATTTGAGTCTCGATTTAGAGCGCCCTTGAAGAGAATTTGCTGTCTAAACGGCGCTTTATAAATTATATTTTTTTATTATTTAATGAAACACGGTCAGATTTCTTAATTATATTTGCATTCTCTGTTATTTTTTTTTATAACATTTTTAAGATGTGAGTATTTTCAGATTAGTGTCAATGTCTACAATTTGTGTCAATATGTGGTGCAGCGTGGTCATTTTAATCGTCCGATTATACTTGAACGTGTAAAACGTCCATCTTCACACTTGACTTTGAACGATTCTTGGAAATGGTAACCAACTTAAGTTTAAAGCGCATTTACTGAGCGCGTGTCTAGTAGACACTGTTGTAGATTCTCACAATACCGTTTGATTGACTTTTACATACCAAATTTTAGCAAATTCATTTAATTGTATGGATACTCGGAATATCTGAATACGTAATGCGGATATATTAAATATAATATGGCCGGGATACAACATTGCTCAACAACCTCATTAACCGAGCTTTTCGGTTAAGAACTATCAAAGTAGATAACTCACTATTGTAGTAGTTGGACTTAGTGAGTGTTAGTAATACTGCTCATACAAACCCAATGGTTACACAAACCAAACGAAAAATATTTTGCTGTTTTTTTTTAGTAAAATATTAATATACAGAGAACAAAGCTGACTGTTATTGGGTATTGGAGTCTCGGTCCCAACATTCGGATATGCAAACGATACTTGCTTGAACATGTCAATAATTTGTGAAAGTAAGATAAAAACGGTATAAATGAGAGCGATGCGTAGAATGTGTGTAAAAACAATGTAAAACATAGTAAGAAATGAGGAAATTAGAAATAAATTCGGACTAAAAGAAGACGCAGTCCATAAGATGAAAAAAAAATGCATTTAGATAGTTTATAATGTAGAACTAATAGATGATGAATGATTTACAGAAACGATAATGTATACGGAGGTACGAGATACTCGTATATGAGAAGACCTAGAAAACGTGATAATACCAAATTGATTGAATTCTGAAAGAAGAAAGAGTGAAAAATATGCATGACCAAGTGTATGAATATGGCAGAAGCAAAATATGTGTACCAGGACATAATGAAGTGGAGATGTGCTCTTTTTTTACCCCAATAGGGACATGATATGAAGGCGATATGGTAGTGAAATGGTTAAGAGGCCCTGATAGTCAAATAGATAAAAAGAAATCTGAGCAATGTCCAGATCACTGGAAGAGTAAATGTGAAAGGTAAAATAAATAAGTAGATAAAATAGCCAATGAAGTAGTTGAATATATCATGACAATGGAGTGCAAAATGAAGTAGTTGAATATATCACGACAATGGAGTACTAAATGAAGTAGTTGAATATATCACGACAATGGAGTACGAAATTAAGTAGTTGAATATATCACGACAATGGAGTGCAAAATGAAGTAGTTGAATATATCACGACAATGGAGTGCAAAATGAAGTAGTTGAATATATCACGACAATGGAGTACAAAATGAAGTAGTTGAATATATCATGACAATGGAGTACGAAATGAAGTAGTTGAATATATCACGACAATGGAGTACAAAATGAAGTAGTTGAATATATCATGACAATGGAGTACGAAATGAAGTAGTTGAATATATTACGACAATGGAGTACGAAATGAAGTAGTTGAATATATCACGACAATTAAGTAAAATGAAGTAGTTGAATATATCACGACAATGGAGTACAAAATGAAGTAGTTGAATATATCATGACAATGGAGTACTAAATGAAGTAGTTGAATATATTACGACAATGGAGTACAAAATGAAGTAGTTGAATATACCACGACAATGGAGTACAAAATGAAGCAGTTCAATATATCACGACAATGGAGTACGAAATTAAGTAGTTGAATATATCACGACAATGGAGTGCAAAATGAAGTAGTTGAATATATCACGACAATGGAGTACAAAATTAAGTAGTTGAATATATCATGACAATGGAGTACGAAATGAAGTAGTTGAATATATCACGACAATGGAGTACAAAATGAAGTAGTTGAATATATCATGACAATGGAGTACGAAATGAAGTAGTTGAATATATTACGACAATGGAGTACGAAATGAAGTAGTTGAATATATCACGACAATTAAGTAAAATGAAGTAGTTGAATATATCACGACAATGGAGTACGAAATGAAGTAGTTGAATATATCACGACAATGGAGTACGAAATGAAGTAGTTGAATATATCACGACAATGGAGTACTAAATGAAGTAGTTGAATATATCACGACAATGGAGTACGAAATGAAGTAGTTGAATATATCACGACAATGGAGTACGAAATGAAGTAGTTGAATATATCACGACAATGGAGTACGAAATGAAGTAGTTGAATATATCACGACAATAGAGTACAAAATGAAGTAGTTGAATATATCATGACAATGGAGTACGAAATGAAGTAGTTGAATATATCACGACAATGGAGTACAAAATGAAGTAGTTGAATATATCATGACAATGGAGTACGAAATGAAGTAGTTGAATATATCACGACAATTAAGTAAAATGAAGTAGTTGAATATATCACGACAATTAAGTAAAATGAAGTAGTTGAATATATCACGACAATGGAGTACGAAATGAAGTAGTTGAATATATCACGACAATGGAGTACGAAATGAAGTAGTTGAATATATCACGACAATGGAGTACGAAATGAAGTAGTTGAATATATCATGACAATGGAGTACGAAATGAAGTAGTTGAATATATCACGACAATGGAGTACAAAATGAAGTAGTTGAATATATCATGACAATGGAGTACGAAATGAAGTAGTTGAATATATCACGACAATGGAGTACAAAATGAAGTAGTTGAATATATCACGACAATTAAGTAAAATGAAGTAGTTGAATATATCACGACAATGGAGTACGAAATGAAGTAGTTGAATATATCACGACAATGGAGTACGAAATTAAAACACTCATCCGACCTGTGCTCACCTTACTTTATAAAACACTCATCCGACCTGTGCTCACCTATGGCTCAGAATGTTGGACTCTAAGTAGAGTGGACATGAGGGCTCTAGAGACATTTGAGAGGAAGATTCTGCGCAAAATATATGGCCCCATTTGCAATAACGGAGAATGGCGTATCAGGTATAATCAGGAGCTGTACGGTCTGTATGGAGACCCTACCATAACACAAGAGATTTTAATTGGGAGACTCAGGTGGGCTGGACACGTGCAGCGAATGAGTGAGGAAGACATTCCGAGAGGGCTCCTGAATGGCACACCGGGGGATCGAAGAAAGCCAGGAAGGCCGAAGCTTCGATGGCTGGATGGTGTCAATAGGGATGCGCAGCTCATTGGCATCCAGAACTGGCGAACAGCAGCACAGGACCGCCAGTCATGGAGGCGTGCTTTAAGGGAGGCCAAGACCCGACCTGGGTTGTAGAGCCATTGTTGATTGATTGATTGGAGTACGAAATGAAGTAGTTGAATATATCACGACAATGGAGTACTAAATGAAGTAGTTGAATATATCACGACAATGGAGTACAAAATGAAGTAGTTGAATATACCACGACAATAGAATACAAAATGAAGCAGATCAATATATCACGACAATGGAGTACAAAATGAAGTAGTTGAATATACCACGACAATGGAGTACAAAATTATTATATAACCACTTTTAGTTTTCACTTTACCGTGGTCTGTCCGTGTCAATCGAACTCAATTGAAAGGGAGAAAAACATAACACGTAATTAAAATAAAGGAAAACCCAACAGCTTGCTGTATGACCGCGGCCAAATCGGAATCCAGTTTTATCGGTAGACGATGATATATAGTCATAACTTCAATACTTATTGTATTACACTTTCATTGTGTGCATTATAACCTGCGGGCTTATTGTCATGTGGAAAATCTTCACAAACAACCAGAAATATCAAGAGAAAACTTAACTGGAACATTTTTTTAAATAATGTGTTTTAACCAACGAGAATCGAGCCAGCAATCTCCGGATTGGTAGACAGGCGTCTTACCAGCTAGGCTAAGGAGGTCGTCGCTATCGCAGTAAGTACGAAATAAATAATCGAAATTATCATAATGCAAGACAGGTAATAACTAAAAAAAGTAATTTGTCGGATGGCTCATTTCTACATAATTAAATGTCATTAATTTTGGGTAGTGAACAAATAATTTTGTTAACACACGTTTCAGTTGTGAAGGGAGATCTCGAATAAGTGGGAACTTGAGTACAAAAAATACAATTCAAAAATAATATTTTGATAGTTTTTATTGTATTTCTTCAAGGCCAGTCTGAAATTTATCCGCAATCTCTTTTCTCAATGTGCTTCAGGAAAAGTTAGTTAGATTCTAATATGCAAGGTGTTTTGTTGATATGTCGACATTTTGTCTCAGATTAAACGCCAAAGTGTCTCATATAGCCTTTATATTATTAAAGGTCATCATTTCTCAACAAACTTAAGAAAAAAAACTTTCTTATAAAGTTATTAATTTCTCAAAAATAATGAAAATATATCATCATTTTCAGGTTTCACTATTAGTTCACAACTGAACATAGATTTCTGCCAAATATTTTTTAATGTCGGTTATGAAAATTTACATAAAATTTTGATAACCGACTTTAAAAAATATTTTGTTGATGTATGCGACACTAAACACTCACCTGTAAGTCAAATTAAAATAATTTTCACTTTTTACGATGATATGGTAGATGCAATTGAGGACATTGTAAAGGTTTTTTTTTATTTTAAAGCTCAAGACAATATTTTCTTGTTAAAATTAAATAAAAAAATTTTGTATTAGTAAGAAACAAATACATATCGAACATGTTGTATTAATCATTTTTAAGAAGTTTAATATATTTTTCATTAATTTGTATCTGAATTGGTGATAGTTCAACCTGGTGGACATATTGTCAATTGACAATCTCTTCCAACCAATCAGACAAATGTAAGAGAAACCAGGTTGGAATCCTGTTTTAAAAATGTGGGTAGCAATGCGAATCGAATCCGTAGCCCCCGGACAGGAAGACAAGCGTCTTGTCAACTAGGCCACGAGGGTCATCTTGATTGGTTAAATGGATTATTGTTTTTATAGAAAGACACAAAGAGGCGCTTTGGCGAAATTTGTATCTAAAGTTTAATAAAAGTTTAATAAAAGTTTAATATAATTTACATTATGGGATGATTTAGTAGAATAAAGATGCATAAAAATTAATTACGTTATTCAGCTTTAGACAGATACAGAATAAAAGGGAATAAATTCCTACAATCTGCATAAATAAAATAATAATCACAGATTATAATTTAATGACTGCGCTAATCTTTTATATGCAACGATTTTAAGGAACCCCATGGACCCTCAAAATAAACTGGAGAAGGGGTTCCCTCAAAAGTAAGAGATAAAAATAAAGTAAAATATAGACAATAGACAGATCAATAAAAAACGAAAACTACCTTTTATTTTGTTTTTGACCAACCTTAGACTAGCGATACATATTAGCAATCAAATTGAGCGTATATAATAATTAAATAACTTGACTGTTGCTAATGCGGATTTTGAGCGATGAAATACGGAGTTTTAACATTCAATTGTTTCTCCTGAAAATTTACTTTCGTTGACTTCGTTGGTTTTCTTCTTGCACCCTTCAATTAAGTTAACTTTGTTAAGAAAATGTACTCGTAATTTGTTAAGTCAAACACCGTTTATTCCACTTTATATAACGGTATAGCCCTACCGGTTTCAAGCCTCTTCATTAGGGGAACACTTAACAGGCTTATTTTCTTGTCTTGTCATGTTTGTGCTTACTTGATGATGATGTGAAAATCTGGAAACCGGTAGGGCTATATCTTTATATAAAGTGGAATTAACAGTATTTGGTTCATTTAAAAGTTGTGACTAAAGCAAACCAAGATAGATAAATATCGGAGGGCGAAAAAAAACAACTATACAGACCCATTATTGTCAGTTTTTTTACTTAAACCACCTTAATATTTTTTCTAAGTTGGCGCCAATGGAGGTGAGTTTATTATTAAACATTTTGCCAAAATATTTTCGAGAAATTGACCTTTCACTTTTTACAGGAATACGAGTTTTTTTTGCCAATAATGACAAGAATGCGTGCAAACGGGTATTTAAATAATAATAGATGGGCATAAAGTTTGTATGTTAATAGTTTTTTAGACTTTCCTCTATATTAGGCCGGTGTTCGATAGTTCTCAGTCGCATTTCTCATAGTTAACTTGATGTGAATCAAATCGTTACTCTTTGTAATATTTGTTTCCATCTTAAATTTAATTTGCGCAATACTTCGACTATACAAATTTTATGTAAAATATATATTGCAAGTTACCCAAAATAATTCATGAAAAATATTATAGTATTTGAAACCACATTTGAAAATCTCTAATTTTAATGGAATACTTCATCGTTTTTTTAAGGTTTCGTGTGAGCCCGTGCATTGAAGTCTCTAGTTCTTATTTTTTCCTACAAAAATGACGACCAGATTCCTCAAGTTGTGTATCATATATAGTATGTTATACCAGGGGTAGGCATACATAAGGTCAACGAGAGCCACATTCTGGATTTTCATATATATATATATATGAAGAGCCACACCATAGTCACGTTCTCACGTAGTATTAAATACACAAAATCAAATTTATTACATATTCTATACAAATCTTAATTGCGTTATAAAGTATAAAAATACACACATAAGAAAATATAAAAATAGCGCAGAATACATGTTGCGTGGTTTGCGCACATAAATAGGCAGGAGATGCGCGCGTACCCTGCACATTGAAATCACAGCACACACGTATACACCAATACTTGCGTCTTTGACAGTTACATTCATACATGCGCATCTTGTCACTTACAACATTTAGAAAGGAAAATCGCGAAAATACAAGTATAATGGGGAAAGAAAGTATCTATATTTTATAAGAGACATTGGGAGCCGCACTTAACCCAACGAAGAGCCACATGCTCTCGGAGCCGCATTTGCCCACGTCTGATATGTATTATAATTGGTGGTAGAAAGTGGAACTTTTGTCAAAATCCTCTGACCACGAAACGTGACATTTATTGTCAGCAAGTGTACATATATCGCATTGTTTGCAAATTGCATTTCGTAAGAAGCAATTGCCAAAAGTATTTAGGCAGAGCGCGGCCGGCCGGCTGACCAGAATGGTAATGGGCCGCGCGAATTGCGCAACACGACAACACGTGACTCGCACGCATCGTTCACTCTTCATCTGTTCATTCATAATGTCACTCAAAAAGACAAAACGTCTTATACTCTAAATTATAATGCCTCTTTCTCATAAGGAATAGAAACCCCATAATCGGCTAATATTCTTCCACTGAATTGAAATGACTATTCCAGATAAAAAGTAACTTCATAGTGATGCGACGTATTGAAAGAAATATATCTGTGGCGTTATGGCAGAAGTTGATACGTCCATTTTTTGTCACTTTGTGTTTATTCTCCCAATTTATAGAAAATATTTCTCAGCATGTTGTGGCAAAACTTGGTGTGTCAGTCATTATCCAAACAAAAGATATATTGTTTGGAAAAAAATTAAAAATGCTTATTTGTACTGATTTTAACAGCTTATCAAAGTTAATATTGCTTCTCCTGTAAACTAAGGTAAAACGGACATATCAACTTCTGCCATAACGTCACAGATATATCAATTCCAATACAGTACAGGTTAAGGCCTCGGCCACACAGGTAGGAGTCTCGCTTGGTGCTTAGTGCTACGTGCGAGCTAGGTGACATCCTAGCGAACCAACGCACCGCATACTATCGCAATGGCCGCACTGCACGCTTCGCGCCACGCTACGTGACGATTAGTAACCTAGTGAGTATCCTAGCGAACATACGTGTTGGTTAATTTTATTGTGTCACTAAGTGATTTTACAAGATGGAGTAAGTTTTAATAAGAGCTGTGTATAAAAGGGAGCCTTTGTGCAACCCATCGAGCAAATTATACAAAAATATACATGTAATAAAATCACTTTGGAATGAAGTTGCACAGGAAGTAAATAAAGATGGTAAGTTGTAATTAAATTGGTTCGTTTTGAGACTGGCATCGTTAGTTAACTCAACCGCTCCCAAATGTCAAATGAATTTGTGCGAAGCACTTTGGTGTGACCAAGCATGAAGTCACCTTGTCTATTAGTCACGTAGCACCTAGCGAAGCACTTTGGTGTGGCCTTAGCCTAAGTAATTAAAAAAAGTCGTCTAAACTGAACTTTGCATTATAATGTAACATCACATGACCACGCCTCTTTTTCGTTTGAACACATGAGTACAGTACCCGGCGATAAATAATCACATAGTTTGTAGAGCGTCGTCTCTGTCGCATGATGCGCTAACCGCATCGTGACTACGATACCGGATTGTTAGCGCATCGTGCGACAGAGACGACGCTCTACAAACTATGTGTATTATTTACGTTTACATTATAAAAAAACATTTGAAATTATTTCTTGTGTGATTGGAATTACATACACCACGCAGTCTTCCTGTCAGGATAGGCAAAGAGAAGAAACTCGAGAATTTCTTATCACGACACACACCTTTCGCCTCTAATACATCCATACACCATCTCATACAGCTCCCACAATTACTTTGATTTTTTACATTTACTTCTTTCAAAATATCTTTCCAACCCTACTTTACATTTGTTTTGTTAGTCTTTCATCATTCATTCGTTCCACGCGCCCAAACCACCATAGAGCGATCTTCTTCATCTAACTCAACACATCAGCTTTAAGTTTAAATTCATCCCTAATCACTTCATTCCGTATCCTTTCATACATTATCAAACTATATATTCTTCTAATTGCACGCATTTCTACAACATTTATTCCCCTCTTTCTAGTCTTGTGATTAGAAGTACTTAAATTGTACTTAGAAGTACTGAAATTAGGAGTATACCCACCCCCGCTTAAAAGTTGTGGAATGGATTATATGTCCAATTTTTACTCCAAGAAATTTGTTTTTAAGCCTGCCACACCTTCCACTCCTATATATTACAGTTGGCACCCAAATTCTGTTTTGGATTTTGATATTGTTCAGTTCAAGTATAAACGTATGTTTAACTGCCCCATTGACTTTGTTTCCTATCGCTATACGCTGTTCGACATCCCTCTTAACTCTTCAAATAGCAGATCACTACCCAAATAGCAGAATTCCTCAACATGCTCCAATCTTCCATTGTTCACCCACATACAGCATTTATTTTTCCTTTCACACTTTTCTATCACCATTACTTTCGATTTTGCAACATTCTCTTCGCATCTCGCATACAATTTACTTATATAGGGTGTAACACCCGGAGACGATCATCGGAAGCAGGATGATCGGGGACCTCAATACTTATCGATTTAACCCCTATGTATGTTCCGCGACATTCAGTGGTTCTCAAGAAATTTGAATAAAAACCCAATTTTAGACTAAACTATTAGCTCTGCGATCGTGAGTTTTTTTCTGGAATTAGTTTAATAATGGGTCTTTTGTTCAGCAATACCACCTTTCGTCGCAATCCTCTAAATTTGGAAAGATAAAAAAATCATCTAAAAAATTTTTGCAAGTCTATTTTTTCCACTAACTTACTCTAGATAAAAAAAATCACACTTCATTTTTTTCTACAACTTATCTTTAAAACTACTCACGTTCATGGAGAATTAACCCTTCAAATTTCATTTGGCTAGTACTAGAGTATCATGTTCGAAAATTTACTCAAACATTTTTTTCTGAGCGGTATAAGGAGTAGAATTCTCCACTAGCCACCCCAAGTCTATGATGCAGCTCACCCTCTCTATTTCCATCACTTGTGTACTCCAAGGTAGTAAAACGAGTTGCATTGCTTCTAATTTTTGCCCCTGGAAATGTTACATTCAGACTTTTCTCTGACAACTAGCATGACTTCAATTTTTGTGAGCTTACTATCATTTCATATATTGAACACTCCTCAGTACACGGTATAAAAGCCATTTCTTATATACAATCAACCAATAAAACTGGTTTACATCCTAAACTATTAAGGGATATAAATATTGTCACAATTATTCTACAACCTATTTCCAATAAGTGAAGCTTCTTTAAGTTTGTCTCCCTCTTTTTCTCAGTTTCCTCAAATCATTGAATCGGAATATGTTTAATTCTGTTGGATTTTTAAACAATTTCTTTGAATCATTATTTTTTTAATTAATTTTTTTTGATAAATTGACCTTTGTAACAAATTTGGATAGAGATTATTAACTATCAAGATATATCTATTCTACTTAAAAAATCTTCTGGTCTACAATAAAGTTAACTAAACCTATAAACCAATGTGGGTGCTTTTTATTCTGGATACATCTTAGGATTACAGAAAACATTTTTTTAATTTGGATATTGGACAGTAACATTGTATAGGAACATTCTATCGTGTCAGCTTTTCTAGTGTATAAGGTTCAACATATTGTACTAAATACATAATTAATTGTAAGGAACCAGACTTCGGTTCAAAATATAGATAGAAAAGGATTTAGGAACGGGAAATGTAATGTGGTTTTAAAAAGTGGAGGTGTTTTAATTTTATTACAACATTTTGAATCAAATATATTTATTGAATAATTGGTAGATTGATAAAAATTGGTAATAAATATGTCACCTGAAATTCTTATTGCTTTTAAAAAGACTTAAACATGCACATTATGAGAGTACAACTGATTTAAAAAATATTTACAAAAAATCACATTGACCACACAAGTATACACCTAATAAAATGGAAGAAATATTTATTCATATTCTAAAATACTATAATTCTTTAATATAATTGCATAGCACTAATAAAAAGACAAAATTTGAGTCAGATCCTTGGTATTTATCTGGTGATCTAATATATTTAGAATTATTGCTGTGCATTCTGGGATCTTGGATAAGATGCCCAGTGAGTCCTGGACTAGTTTTTATTAAACATATATTTTTTTGACATTATCCTGCAATTCCTCGAGTTTTCCCATCTACATGTATGAGGTGGAGACATGGACTATAAAAAAGAAAGAAAAGATATTATAGATGCTTTTAAGATGTGATCAGGGCTTTTGAAAATGCCGTAAACTGACCAACATACAAATGAATCAATTTTTAAGTGGATCCTCCAATTCTTCAATCGTATAGTCTGAAGAGCATCAGAGAACATTGGAAAACTTATTTTACTTGACAATGTGCCTGGCCAAACAGAGTAGTTGACACTTAACAGGGGTGGAGTGACAAGAAAAGAGGCTGCTAGGGACAAGTCCGATAACACTGTTCAGAAAGAAATAGGATGGAGTAGAGTTACGTTACAATATATCAAAGTTAAATTACATCTTAAAAATTATTTCCTATAACTCTATATATCTCACCGTTATATTTCTTCAAATATCTCAATACTATATATCCTAATATATCCTCAAATATCTCTATATATATCCAATAAATTCATTCGATCTTTTTTGTATATACACATTCAATTAATCAATGTATATTCTGTGAGAAATTTCACTGAGATAGTTTAATGAAAGCATTTGTCTCTAGGATCAAAGGATTACATAGATTTTAATTTGCCGTAGCCCAAATATATGGTAACGATACATAGGATGGTAAATAACCTTTCCTTGAGGTAACTTGAATAAATCGAACATTTAACAGACAAGAAATTTTATACAGAAAGAAGTTAAAATAGTTTTAAGACATTAGGTCAAAAATACATTTTTCTCAGTCATCAACTTCAATTCTTCAATTCACATCTTTTTTCATGCAATATTTTAGAAAAACCAGAGACTGAAATCAAATAATCACTCATCGAATTTTAAAAAAGTTATTTTCGACGTGAAAAGAAACTTTTTGATTTTCTTTTTTTATGTCATCTTTTCACACAATTTTGACTATAAAATGGTAATTTACAGAGATCTTTTGAGGCACACTTGGCTGCTCTGCTTAGAGTATCATTTGAATGTTCGTGTAATTTCTCTAATACATCCCTCTGTTTGGCCCCCCAAGTTTTGTTCCAAGCTGAACACAGCGCCCTGCAACAGTATCGCGCCAAAAGTCCAATGAACACGCAGACTCTTATCTTCAATGTTTCATTTGAGTGCAGGAGGAGATCACACACATTGACGCAGGGGTTTTCAAAGAGTACAGATTCAACAAGTTCAGCATTCTCAGGCGCGTCTTGTAGAATAACAGTCAACATTGTTATAGTGTTAAGGACTATTCGTAAGCGCTTATCATCTGAAAGTATATAAAAATAAAAATTAATATCAGAACATACAAAAATCTATGCGGATTTTGTTTTAACCCTTATCTTGGCAAATTTCAATTTATCCAAATGTTAACGTTTTTCTTTGGTGATTCCTTGTTATATGGTAAGTTATGAAGGAAAATTGAGGAAAAAAATCACAACTTTTCCTTATAGTTTTTTTTATATGTAACACCCACGTTACATTGCCAAAATGTCAATTTTTATAAAACACAAAAAGGGCTATAAAATGATTCTATAATCTAAAACAAGAACAACATTTACATAGCTGAATTATCAATAAATAAAATGGTTTGAATAATTTTTCTCTACATGTATTAATAAGATATTTAGATTATTTTCAAAACGCACCCACACTGTCCAGACATGTTGACCCAATGTCATTTGAAAGCTTGTAGCGTTGTCAATATTTATCACCAGATGATACCACTGCACACAATAGTGCATGTATAGTATTTTAATGTGTTGCCATTTTTGAAATGACGTTACAGTTTCTGTATTAAAAAAAAACTAAATTAGTGTAACACCTGTGTTACAATGCCATGATATGGGTTAATTAAAATCTTTATGTCTGTTATAACCTTCCAAATAATTGATTCATTTAGTACAGTCTTCATTGACCAGATTTACAAAACAATTTTTTTTTGCTATTTTTCATTGATTTATATTTTATACATTGACATGGGCTGCCTTAAAACAATTAGACTGAAAACAATCTAACAAGAAAGATATCACCTTGTCATAAAAATGTTTAACAGTCTAAAACTAGGCATGAGGTTTCCACATTATGTTTCTCATAAGTTGTTGGATCCCAGTCTAAAACTAGGATCCAACGCCTTATGAGAAACACAATATGGAAATAATAAAAAATATATCAAATAGTTGACTGTGATATGGCAATCGAATTTCCCATGAGAGCCTCCAAATTAAGGAAGAAAACAAATGAAAGATTCCTTGATAGTCAGTATATTTGATTGTTCATAATTTTATTGGTGCTAAAAATACTTACGCAATGATAGATATTGAGCGAGAAATGGTGGCATATTCAGTACAGCAACTGCATCACACAGCTGGTGCACAAAAGGCGCTCCTCGCAGACACAGTTGGGTGGTCAGCTCTGTAAGACGGCACAATGCGAGCATCTCTTCATTTGATAGGTTGCGTACGGGACTAAAGGAAAAATAACAATTTTATAAATATTGCACCTGCATAAAGAAAGTATCAATTGAAAAGTAAAAGGAAAAATATAAGGGTCCGCGTATATCTTTATCAGTTAGGATTGTGAGAATCATCGGCAGTGGTGTACAAAAATATTTTATGTATTACCATTAATTCAATAAAATGAATTTTTTCACCAATGAAAACCAAACAGCCGAGCTATGGATTCTATTATTATCTGATGACCAAGCCGAAACTGCAATATTCACCAAAGTATAACAAAAGAATGAGCATTTTTTTTTTATTAATTCTCTAGCAGTTTAGTGTCAAAATTACTCTGAAATAAAATATAAATAATGAAAGCATTTTGACAGTATAATACAACTATAAGATAATTCTTCTGATATTGGCAATGATAATGAGAATTTATAGTTGAGGTATCCACCTTTAGTAGTTTGGAGGCATTTGTTGATACACAGAAGAATGCACCTTGGAATGACCACTAGTAAATGAAAATGTTAAGGGTGCAAAAAATGTAACATTTTCACATTTAAAAGCACACCCCTTCATATGTAATTTATTGAAGTTAAAAAAAAAATTGCAAGCCTAAACTGCAATATTCTCCAAAGTATAAAAAAATAATAAGCATTTTTTTAAATTAATTTTCTAGCAGTTTAGTGTCAAAATTACTCTGAAATAAAATATAAATAATGATTTTGACAGTATAATAAGCATTTTGACAGTATAATACAACTATAAGATAATTCTTCTGATATTGGCAATGATAATGAGAATTTATAGTTGAGGAACCTTTAGTAGTTTGGAGGCATTTGTTGATACACAGAAGAATGCACCTTGGAATGACCACTAGCAAATGAAAATTTTAAGGGTGCAAAAAATGTAACACTCTCACATTTAAAAAGCACACCCCTTCATATGTAATTTATTGAAGTTAAAAAAAAATTGCGTCATATATTTCAAAAACATACTCGTAGTTTGATTACCTGTCGGTAGTGTTATTTTCAGCAGCACTTTGCCTGATCAATAGTCTGCCGGCATACACCAAGTTTGGCACCAACTTGATTTCCAAATAAACCTATAAAAAGTTTCAAAATTTACATTTCAAGTTTTGATCTCTTCAAAATTGCTGAGAACTTAGAATACATGGAGTTACAATGTGTGACAGAATACAGAATGAAGTAATTAGGGATGAATGTAAACTTATGGCTGATATGCTGAGTAAAATAAAAAAAGCCAAAGACTAACAAAACAAATTTATAGTGCAAATGTGAGTGGACGACGAAATAGATCAAGGAAAGTATGGGAGGATTAAGTGAATAATATTCTGAAAGAAAGAAATGCAGCAAGTCAGAGAAATCGTAGACTTTGTATGAATGTAGAAGTAAATTTACAACCTACTAGATACAATACACTCTGTTCAGGTAGATATCTAGAATATTTATATCTATACAGGGAAGTATAGAAATAAATTACACAGCTGGTATAGAAAATCCCTCCGCAACTTTTAGCAGCTTTACATTTAGCAAATGGTGAAAACTCTTTTTTAAGACTGAATTTTACACATAACTTGTAGTCCTAGTCCTAGTTCAGTATGAACTTCTTATGTAGTTTGGTTAGGGATTACAAAAAGCTAATACATCATACATTAAAATAGTACAGCACATAATAGGATTATCCTAATTAATCTTCAAATCATGTATAAAAGTCATTCTTAAAACAACCAAGTAATACAATATAGTAAATGGTGAAATAAATAAAACGTAAAAAATGCACAACAGCATATACACGTATATTGCACCCTTCAGAGAACATAATTCAGACAAAAACAGATATCTCTTTTGAAAACAATGAAATTGAAAATATGACAACTGAAAAATATAAAGAGAAAGGTGTAAAAACTAAGATATAAAGTGACCTTTAGTATAGTGCTGATGGTTTGCCGGGGCACATGTGGACCCACCAGAGGTAGGGAAAGCAGGGCAGCCAAGGAGCCCCTCACCTCAGCTCCAGCACCAGCGTGACGTGCCACTCCCACCACCATGCTCACCTGGAAAATTATTAAAAATAATATGACTAATGAACTGAAAAAGTAGAAACTAGACAAATTTTAAACTTTCCAAAACATATATACTGGTATTAGATTATAGTATTTAGATTAAATATTAGTATTTAGATTTAAACTTAAAATATGTAAAAAAAAATATATAATCTATAATACACATGACCGCAGGTTATATGTTGGATTCCTCACATTTTTCCAGATGGAGGTAGATAACCTGGAGAAATTTATGGTAATAAGAAGTGTTGCCAGGAAGAAGAGGAAGAGGCAGAGCGCCAGCAAGATGGAGTGATTAGGTGAAGGAATTGACTAAGGAAGCCTGTATACTGTCATGCAAATGGTAAGTAACTGAGAGGAGTGGAGATGTGTCGCCATAACACGGTACGAACCACCAACATCCCATAGATTACGACCCTCGGTAATGACGAATGAGATGTTGAGATGTAAAAATTTCACAAAACTATTTGAATGCATTGGAAAGAGGAGTATTTAGGGGAAGTTTTCTAAAATATAAATAAAATAAATAATGTATAAAAATTTACAAAGAAGCCAAATAAGGTTTCAAAAGTGGCAGAATTTATTATGACTTTTTCACACCATCATAATAAATATTATCAATTCTCAGTGCACTGAGAAGAATTTATGATGGTGACAATTTATGATGGAATATAATAACACATCGATCAATAAGGTCCGGGACTAACTACTAAAACAACGTTTGTTTGCCAAAATTATTTTTTATTCATCAACATCTTTCAAGGGCAATACATTCATTCCAACGCTTTCCTAACTTTTCTATGCCAGCCGTGTAGAACGATTTATCTTTGGTTTCAAAATAGGCTTTAGTTTCGGCAATCACTTCTTCATTGAAGCCAAATCTCTTTCCCTGAAGCATCTTTTTAAATAAAAATAAATAAAATAAATATTAGGTTGGCAACATAATATGTACAAGATCACACCTGAATAACACTTCTAAAAACACATAAGTTGTAGACAATACATCAAACACAGAAGCTGTCAAAAGGTCTGGGCTCATCTAATAGCATCCCCTCGGCCAAAATACACCCCACAAATATAGGGCGAACCCAGCCACGGGGACACCAGATGTTTTTCAGCCCACACCTTTTTGAGGTCTGCGAACAGCCAATAGTCGCTGGAGGCCAAATCTGGAGAATACGGTGGGTGCGGAAGTTCAACTCATGCAATTTGGCCATTGTTACCATCGACTTGTGACACGGTGCATTGTCCTGATGAAAGAGAACTTTTTTCTTCTTCATATGGGGCCGTTTTTTTGCAATTTCTGCCTTCAAACGCTTCAATAACAGTATGTAATATTCGCTATTGATGGTTTTTCCCTTTTCAAGGTGATCGATGAATATTACACCATGCGCATCCCAAAATACGGAGGCCATAACCTTCCCGGCCGACTGTTGAGTTTTTGGTCACTTCGGATGACTTTAACCGGCTGCTCTCCACTCAGCTGACTGCCGATTTGATTCCGGAGTATAGTGGTTGATCCAAGTTTCATGCATTTTCACATACCAGTACAAAAACTCCTGTTTATTTCGCGTAAACAGTGCCAAACAGCGCTCTGAATCATCGATGCGTTGTTGTTTCTGTTCCATTGTGAGCACACGGGGCACTCATTTCGAAAAAAACTTTTTCATGACCAAATGTTCATGCAAAATAGTGTAAACACTACCCAATGATATTTTCAGGATGTCAGCTATCTCACGCAACTTTACTTTGCGATTTTCCATCACGATTTTGAAGGTTTTTTTTATGTTTTCTGGTGTAACAGCCTCATTTGGACGACCAGAGCGTTCAGCATCATTTGTGTCTGTATGACCGCGTTTGAAATCAGCATACCACCGACAAATGGTTGTTTTCGACGGAGCAGAGTCCGGATAACACTTTTCAAGCCATCGATGAGTTTGAAGGGTATTTTTTCCCATTAAAAAGCAGTGTTTTATCAACACACGAAATTCGGTTTTTTCCATTGTTTTGAAAATAGCAAAGTAGCGTCACTAAAACCACTGTAACTCAATGACACAATGTCGGAATGTCATGAAAGTTTGACACGTAACTTTTAAAGGTTGTTACTAACTGAGAATGGTATGGATTTGTTATTAGAGGCGCCATCTGTTGGTTAGTCCCGGGACTTATTGATCGATGTATTAGAATGAAAGGATTAGGGATGAATGTAAACTTAAAGCTGAAAAGGAGCACTCTGAGATGGTTTGGGAACGTGGAACGAATGAATGAAGAAAAATTAACAAAACATACAGTGTAAATGTGAGTGAAAAGGAAAGCATGATTGGATAAAGTGAAAGATATTTTGAAAGTGAGATAAAAAATGTAATAAGTAAGAGGAATCATAAAGGTTGTTATGAGAAAGAAATTGATATGGAAGACGCAAAATACATGTGTTGAGATAGGAAACTCTGACGCTCTATCCTCTTTGCTAACCCCAACAGGGAAACGCCGTGATGTTATGTATATATGTTCACAATACAAATTTTACATCAATAGATGCTTGTAGCATATTTAAATACAACGAAATAAATCTTAAAAGTGGTGATGCTTATTTAACTTGATAAAGATAATGTTGAATATTATTTGTGTCTGAAAACACCTGAATATGAAAATAGGATAAACAAAAAATGTTTTCAATTGCTTGTAAAAAGTATAAAAATAGCTACTCATATTGAAAATCAATATAAAAGCTCATTTTCAGGCCAGTGAGTCATCCTAACATATTATTGGTAATAAATAGAAGTAATACACACAATGTTTTGCTGAGTAAGAAAGTATAAAAATAGCTACTCATATTGAAAATCAATATAAAAGCTCATTTTCAGGCCAGTGAGTCATCCTAACATATTATTGGTCATAAATAGAAGTAATACACACAATGTTTTGCTGAGTAAGGGACTCCACATCTCCTTCCATGACTTCTTTCATATTGGATCTCATGAAAGCCAGCCATTCCTCGCTTTCTATTGGTACACTGTCGTCATCTGGAAATTTAAACCTGGTTGAATGAATTTAAAAAAAGTAGCTTATGTGAATTTTAAATTGATATCTCTTGAACGAAATACAAACTACATACATAATCGGTAAAACAGGATGTTGTCGTATATTTTTTCTCAAGAAACTGCGTCATCTTTCACCAATTTAAAATTTGATACGCTCGGCAGTGTTTTTTAACCCTACAATGTGCAATTTTTTTTATTTCAAAAATAAAAATATATTTATGCATTAAATATGTACTGGAACATGAAAAATACAATAAAACATTATTTTTGTTTTTATATATTTATATTTAAAAAAAAAAAAAGAGTCAGGTTCATATATGAATCACTGCGCATTTGTAAGTTAATTATATGATATAATGATATAAATTAAATTATATATTTTACTTCACTATCCTTCACTTACACATACGTACTAAAGATTTTACTAAAATTATTTTGGTGTACGGATACTGGTGAGTACAAGTAAAGAGAAATACAAAGGTTACATACGAGCGGGCACTGTGTGTTAACAGGTACCGCAGTAAATACAAAGGTTATATACGAGCGGGCACTGTGTGTTAACAGGTACCGCAGTAAATACAAAGGTTACATATGAGTGGGCACTGTGTGTTAACAGGTACCGCAATAAATTAAGTAGAATCTATATGCATAGGCACAAAAAAGTAGCGCACACTATTTAATTTTTTTATAACTTTGCTATTCAGAATTGATTTATGGTGAGAGAATCTGAAAGTTATTTTCAATAACAATTTACCAAAGTTTTCAAATTAACAGGGTTAATCAACTATGAAATTGACAATGTGGGTATTTAAGTGTTTGAAAATTTTCGAATTATGATGATTTTCGAATTAATGAGGTAAATATTTTAATGGGCTCATTATAACATTATAACCAACTATAGCATCGCATCAAACTTTTTACATGTTTCTAAACAAGACTTACCTCGGAAATAGCTGTGCCATATTCATATTTCACACTTTCATTACAACCAACTATAGCATCGCATCGAACTTTTTACATATTTCTAAACAAGACTTA
The DNA here is from genome assembly GCA_949825065.1 of Odontocerum albicorne. Taxonomy (NCBI): domain Eukaryota; kingdom Metazoa; phylum Arthropoda; class Insecta; order Trichoptera; family Odontoceridae; genus Odontocerum; species Odontocerum albicorne. The sequence goes on along the minus strand of OX463840.1, from coordinate 11,501,924 downwards.
CCTCGGAAATAGCTGTGTCAAATTCATATTTCACACTTTCAAAATAAAAATTGAGAATAGCTAAATATCTTCAATCATTTGAATAAAATGTATAAACATAAAAAGAATTTTATTACCTATAAAACTTTGTCCATCATTGCTACTGATATCACACAATTTAAGATTCTCATCTATTTTAGGAATAGATTTATCACATTTTTCATCCGTTTTCTCATCTCCTTTTTCTTCATAGTTTCCTATTGGACACACTTGAGCTGCAGCAAGTTCTACAGGCTCACTCATCCTTCTACCCTTTTCTACTTTTTCCTTATCAGACTTGCTTAAATGAAATGATTTCTTCAAACTTCTGGTTAGTCTATTGCCACTTCCAAATCCCAACTTATCACGAGAAAACTGAAGTAATTTCTGTTTATAAGACGGAGGAACACTCTTACTTAGAATTGTTTCTTTTGCCAAGTTTATTTGCTTTTCAGTATGAGTATTGTCTACACTCTGCGCTACCACTCGAAGTGGAGAGTCTTTGGCAACTTTCGTGCTTGATTTGATCTTTATTGAAAAATTATCAAGATTCTGACTAAGTTTTCTCTTATTTGGGTCATTATGATCATCTATAAATTTGTTTTCTTCAAGTTTATTTGAATCTGTGTTACACAACTTCTTATCTAATAAAGATTCTTTAGGTTTCTCTGTCAATAGATCTGTTGACTTCTCAGCAACCATCTCTTTATTCTCATTGACTGTTGGCATTTGGCTTCTGGGTTGCAAAGCCAATTCAGCCATATTCGTATTCAAATTGCTAATAATAAGATTATCTTGATTTAAAACGTTGAATTCATGCTTTAAGAGCACAGCATGAGCACCTGTGATAAGCTGAACATCTTCGTCATCAGTTCGAAGGCTATCTCTCACGCTGGCTGCACTGACAACTCTTATACTATCATCATCAGACACAGCAACACCATCAGTTAATCCTGCTAATTTTGCAGGGATTGGTTTCATTTTTTCACGTCTTTCTAAAATTTGTACAGCTTCCGGAACACATCTTGAAAAAAAAACGACCAATTATTTTTCTTCAGTCATTACAAATGTATTTTCATTGTTTCATAAATTTCATTGATTCATCATAAGTGATCAATTAAAAACACAAAATTATGAGAATTCATAAATTTTTCAAGTATCTACAATAGTGCTAACTTGGTATTCCCAAGTGCTAGTAAATTCTTAAAATATTGAGTTCCATAAATAATGCATTTTTGATCAAGGGATATAACTGTTCCAGTTACTGACCTAACAACAAAAGCATATAGTTTTGCTGCACTTTCTGTGAAATTGTTATATATATATTTATTTTAAGCATTTACCGGAAATGGCTAATTGTTAAAGGCCACGCCTATTCATTCCATAAATCATCTCATTAATTTTCAACAAGAAAAGTGTTTTATGACTCCTAATTTTTTTTTAACAATTTGATCATTTTAGGATGGAAAAATAAACCTATTGTGATGTTCTACTGTACTTAGAACACACAATTCTTTGCCACATAGTAGAAAATGGTGATATACACCTAACATAAACATGCACTCTGTCAGTAGTTCCATGACAAACTATGTACTTTTCACACCAACATAGGGAACTTCAGGTAGACATATGAAAGTATACATGCGTTTTTCCACAATCTTTATTATCTTACACCAGGTTTTTTAACTTGATAATTCTAAATTTATGATAAAATTTCGATTTTTTATAGTTGTAACTGGGACACCTTTTTTGCAGTTATCTACTTTTTAATATCGAATATAACTGAATTGAAGACTGGAGAAGGTTTGTTATAGTTTCCTGTTACAAAGGAAAAGGACAGAAGATGAAACATGGTTATAATCAAAGTCATTGAGTGTTATAGAAAAACTGAATGAAGAGATTTGCGTAAAAGTTATGAAAATGGAAAGATGTGTGAAATGCCATATTACCATTTTCATTAATGCAAACTCAAGTTAGAACTATTTTTACCAATAAAGAAATCACAAAATCTTCAAATATGATTGTCAACAGCGATGTGCTAGTGCCTACCTCAATGTATGGAAGCGAGGCTTAGACATTGAAAAAAACTGATAAATGCCTTTTGAAGAATATCTGGTGTTACAATATATGATAGCGTAAGAAATGATTGGACAAAAGGTAACTGTTTATTATAAACAAATGTTATAAGTAGAACTAAGTAAGAAATATTGGAATGGTTTGCGAAATACTTACAAAACAAATATATACGTCTAAAATCAACGGAGAGCGAGGAAGAGGTAGACAGAAAAATGAAATAAAGGAGATATAATAGTTTGATTTTTTTTAACTGAAAGAAAGGTAAGAAATATATATATAAAAAAAGAGCTTGTATGACAAGATGTATGACTGTGAAAAGAGGAAAGGCTGTGTATATGAATAGAAAAGCAAAGAGATCTGTCTTCTTAGCTTACTTCAAAAAGGGACATGGGATTTTGGTTTGAATGTATAACTGAAACGAAATACCAAATAATTTACCTCTTGAGCCTTTCTTTTTGCAACTGTTTAGCGGCCTTCTGACTCTGGGACAGTGGCTGCGTGAAGGGAGACTCAGTGGGGGTCTGCTCAGGAAGAATGAGGATATGACCCGATACAAAAGGATGGACCAATATCTCTTGCCAACTGAACCGCAAGCTGGGATCTTTGTGGAGTAACCCCTGAAATGAAAATTAACACAAAAATTATGAGCCATTTATAATTATGTTGCATTAATATTTTTGCTATTGAGCAGCAATATTTCAGAAAATACTTAATTTATCAAACTGTTGTCCTATTAGAAAAGATTAAAGATCTCATTTCATATTTATATAAATGCAATTAAAGATTGGCATTTATATAAATAAGAAGATAGATCGATTTTAAACGTGGACATGGAAAAAATCTGAAAAGAGTTGGCTTAATGCTGTTGAAAAGAATGCATTCAGAATACATAGGTTGACAATGTATGGCGAAATATGGAATAAAGTGATTAGGGATGAATGTAAACTTAAGGCTGATGTGTTGAGTAAGATGAAGAAGAACACTCTGAGATGTTTTGGGCACTGAAATGGATGAATGAAGAAAGACTGACAAAACAAATATACAGCGCAAATATGAGAAGTAGAGGAAGACCAAGGAAACTATGGTTGTCTCAAGTGAATAATATGCTGAAAGAGGGAAATGTAAGCAAGAGAAATTATAGAAGAGGTAAAATATGTCGTCGTGATATGAGTCTGGCGCTCTCCCCTCTCTGCCTACGCCGACAGGGAAACGACAATGGTATGTATGTATTAGTGTTTTATTTTTTTGTTACTAACTTAGATAAAGACATATTTTTTAACTGAAAGTTCTTCCAAAGTGTGAAAAATATTAAAACATATCCAAATATAATTATGCAATTTGGCAATTTTTTTATGAAACTTGAACAGCATTTTGAAAAGCCTTTTGTATGTGGTCCATATTTCATATCCACAGTAATAATAATATTGTGATTAAAATAATACGTTCCTTTTAAGTACAAAAGTATTAGCAGTAGAGGCCTTCTTCTCAATATCATGTCTGATGCATTTGTATTAATTGAATTATCATCCCCTCAATTTATTTACTTAATAAATGTTGAAATAGTTGTGAACTTACTTTGAGAAATGATCTAGCATCGGAAGAGATATAACTGGGCCACTGAACAGGTCGGTGCCTAATTAGGCTAACTAACTGAACTATGGATGTCGTTGAAAATGGAGGCTGCCCGGCGATCATCTCATACACTATGCAGCCCAGCGACCACAGATCAGCCTGAAATTTCATAAATTACATATTTTAGATCAAGGATAATCGTATTATGGACTTGACGGAATATCATGATGGATGAAACACTTTATTACAGATTTAGATAGAAAATTGAGACTAAAAAATAATTTACCTGATGATCGTATGGTTTCTCGTCGATCAATTCAGGAGCCATGTAAAGAGGTGTGCCCTTAATGGATGTAAGAACATGTGTTCCCGTGGTCATGTTGCGGGCCAAACCAAAATCACACAATTTTGCATTGCCCTTTGCATCTAATAACACATTCTGGGGTTTCAAATCTCTGAAATTAAATTTTATTTAACACTCATGCAAATACATCTGGTGGATTTATTGGTTTCAAGTTATTTCTTCTAACCAAACAGCTTTTGTTTCATAATAATTATTGATATCCATGATCGTGTATTTTACGTAGTATATTCATTTATTAATATATGACAAGAAATTTTATAAATACATAATTTATGAAAAAAAAACAACAGGTTATTTAAAGTGGTCACACAATTTACATGGATCTGAGTTTGTTGCCTTTCATTTTCGATATCCTCAGTAAAATAGGCTAAAACAATATTTAAGGATAACTAACAAAAAAAAAAACTCGCAGAAATTAGGGATTAGGATGGGATTTGTATTTGAATATTTTGAAACAAATTACGAGTATATATTAGGTGTTAACATAAGTTGTGTCCGTTTTTTTTCCAAAAGATATTTTATTTGATTACAAGCCTTCAGAATGGAATGTCAAGTAGAGGAAAGTGAGCATTTTCGACAACACCTCCTTCTGTTCGCATTCAATCGAGGGAATAAAGCTGCCAAAGCTGCTCGCGATATATGCGAAGTGTACGGTGAAGATGCTATGAATGAAAGGACGGCTCGTCGATGGTTTTTGCGTTTCAAAGACGGTAATTTCAACCTTAAAGACATGGAGTGTTCTGGACGACCAGTGGACTTTGATGAGGACCGCTTAAACCATATTATTCATGAAGATCCCCTTCAAACCACCGTAGAATTGGCTGAGCAGATGAATTGTAGTCACATGACTGTATACCGCCATCTTAAATCAATGGGAAAAGTCCAGAAGTTCGGCGCTTGAGTTCCACATGTTTTAAGTGAAAACAACAAAAATCAACGTTCCACAATTACTGTTAGTTTGCTCGCGCGTCATCGAGCTACACATGGCCACAAGCAAAGGTTCTTTTACCGCATCATTACTGGTGATGAAAAATGGTGCCTTTATGTGAATATGAAGAAACTGAAAGAATGGGTGAGTTATGGTCAACAAGCAACGCCCAGAGCAAAACAAGGTTTGCCGCGCAAGACGATGATTTGCATCTGGTGGTATTGGCAAGGTGTCATCCACTACGAGATACTTGAACGCAATCAGACAGTCAACGTGGAGCTATACATTCTGCAAATGCAGCGGCTCAACACTGCAATTCAACAAAAAAGGCCGGATCGGCAATATGGCGTTATTCTGCAACACGATAACGCCTGCCCTCATAACGCCAACATTACGAAAAATGCCATTCAAACGCTTGGTTGGGAAGTCCTGCCGCACCCTCCATATTTTCCAGACCTCGCGCTGTCGGATTTCCACATTTTCCAGTCGCTTTCGAACAATTTGCGCGGCGTTTCTTTCAATAATGATGTCGAATTGCGGACATGGTTGGACGATTTCCTCGAGTCAAAACCGGGTGGTTTTTATTGCACAGGCATTGAAAAACTTGTAGAACGTTGGCAAGAAGTTATAAATAATGAAGGAGAATACATTATTGCCTAATTTGTTGTAAAATAATGAAGAATACATTATTGACTAATTTGTTGTAATTTTTATTTGTTGTGTCCTCTTGTTCTCTTCATTTGGAAAAAAAAGGACACAACTTAACACCTAATATTTTTAAATATCAGCAAGAATATAGCACACTTGCTTTAGCCTGGAAGATGTTCCAAAGTTGAGTCGAGTTAACTACAAAATATGTGTGATGCGTTGGTATACGAAGGGTTCTGCCATCACCAGAATAGAGGAACAGTCCATGCTCAGAAAGAAAATGGAGTTTTTCACGAAGATACTGACAACTTGGATTATTTACACTCTCTAGCATAAAAGTAATAAACATCCTCATAGTCAATCAAAAGCAAAATGAGTCTTTGGGTTAGCAGGATTCCGCTTTGGATAGGGAGATTAAATGTGCAATATGTTCGAGATAATGGAGACTTGTGATGATTTTGTGGCTTAACTCGGAGATATGGTTGTGCTAATTAAAAAAATCATAGATAAGGATTTCTAGATCCTTAAAATATATTATATTTTAAAAACTTATTTTAAAATTTTACACCATCAATAAGTAAAATTTTCAACATTTATTTTAATTTTGCAGTATGTCTCCAGAAAGAAAGTCTGGAATTATTTCATGTATCTTAATTACTGGAATTAAGATACATGAAATGATGGGCAACAAACCCAGATCCACATACTACGAAAATTATTTATTTAAATATAACATTATTGTTTATATATCTGTATTTTTTTGTGTTATGTTCATTGTATTTATTTTCTTAAATAAAAATATGTTCATATTTATTTCACACTTATATACCAGCAATTCATAAAATAATAAATAATGTGTATTGATCACCTATGCAACACTCGGTGTGAATGTAAGTAATAGAGAGCGGAAACCAAATCCCATGTCAAAACTTGTGCTTTGGATTCTTGAAGACATCCTTCTTTTCCCAATATTCCATGAAGCTCTTTCTCTGCAAATTCAGTAACGACAAACAGCTCTGATTCTGTATCAAAACTTTCAAACATCCGTATTATATTTGGATGCCGTAAATGCTGTTGTATATCACATTCTTGTCTAAGGTTCTTCAAATCTCTGGAACTTCGTCCTTTCTGTAAAATGAAAAAATCGATATTATATTAACCCTTCACTTACGGTGATAAAAATAATACGCGTGTTACGGTGTTGGGTAGTGAGTACGCAATCAAAAATTAGCGATTTTAAATCGGAAAAATAAGAACATTCATAGATAATCCCCTTAATTAATTATAATTGAAGTTAAAAATTATAATAATTGAGATTTATTTGCTGAAAACATTAAAAAACCATCTGAAAACATTAAAAAACGCTCACGGAACGGGCGTACGTCTAACCTATTTGCAAGCCTAGAGGCAACTAGTGGCGCGGAACGTCAGTCGCATACCCCGGCGCATACGCCTTTGCTTGCGACGTTGAGAAAATTCAGCTCCTCGCAATTCAGTCTAGTATGCAAGAGTGAGATGCGAATATAGTGTCGCGCTTCCCGCATACTATTCACCTATCGTCAAGACGAGGCACTCGCCGCGTTTAAATGCGAATTTGTTTTCGATCTTTACAAAACACCTCGATGTAGTCGATAAATTCTGATTATTATTAATATTATTTTTTAAATCAATGCGTAAATATATTATGGAGGAATACCTAAAATCTTAACCTTGTATTTATTATATTTATAGAGATATTGATGGTTATTAGAAGCAACGTGTAGAAGATACCCAACACAGGGAAGGAAAGGTTAAATATGGTCCTAGAAATCAAAAACTAATAAATTATTATTTGACAAAATCATTAAAAATTCAAATGCAACCACACATAATTGCACATAGTAAAATGTGTGAGAGAGCTGATGTCAAATTTATTGAGATACTGAGAGAATATTTGCTTAGTAATTTGTTTAGTCTAACACTGGTTAGTAATTTGTTTAGTTCAACAGCGGTTTCACCGCTGCTTACTGAACTTGTCTACTGCCTCCCTCCACCCACAATTCCCAACACGATATTTTATCATTAGAAGCATGTAGGTCGGTACCAGTTCTAAGAAATTTCAGTCTAGTTTATGCTCCCTTGATGATAAGGTGAAAACCTTGAAACCGGTAGGATTATACCGTTATATTAAGTGGAATAAACAGTGTTGGACTAAACAAATTACAATGTCTTTAAACCTCCACAGTGTTAATGCCTTAACTATAAATAACATAAAATATTAAAGAGGAACAATTGCTTCATGTCGCGGAAATGTGTATATTACGATGGTCACTGGGAGTCACTAGAATGGATAAGATCCAAAATAAATGAATTCGTCAAACAATAAAAATTACGCACAGAGTAGATAAAGCCCGGGAAGTACGACTACATTGGTATAAACACGTGTAACAGCAGGATGAAAGGCTTACACTAAAGATAGCCACAAATTAGAAACTCCTAAATAGACGCAAAGGAAAAATATTATGTTAAATCAAAACACAACAGTATTTCTGCAAGTGGGACCAAACCCATGGCATTTTTAAGACAGATAAAGATGTATTTGAGATAAAAATTATCTTTAGTAAAGTCTAACTATCCCAGTTAGTAATGCCTTTGTAGAATGTATTTTTTTCTATAATGGAAATAGTTTGGAGGAATGATTAAAATAAAATGCATATGAACGTGGTAAAAGCAGAACTTGCTATTTGAGTCAATTTTGATATGGACTGCGGAAAATTTGCCTCCTATTTAAAAGTCCCGAAACAGAATTCTTAAGAAGAAAGTTAAAATAAATATTATACTCGAAAATTAATGTAATTATTTTATTTTTCATGTCATTTTATTTTACTATCTTTCAGACTGTTTCTTTTATATCATTTGTATATTTATATCATTTGCACTGTCAGTCTGTGTTTTAATTTTATACTTCCAAATACAATGTTATTATTTTATATTGTTATTTTTTATGAGACTCTCTTTTAGTTTTCAGGTTTACATTCATGTAATGTTGGTAATTTCCGAGTTTGCATTGGCGTAATGTTGGCAACCGTATCTACCGCAAAAAAATAATTCAGTGTTAAATAGAGGGAAAGTGGTGGATGAATAGAAATAATTAGTTCTGGTTGCGAAACATCTGGAAATAACAGGTCTAGGTATAGAAGAGATTTCGAATTTCCTAATATAAGCATCAGTTTGGACAAATAGTGAATGTTTGCGGTTTTGAACCAAAATAAACGCCTACATATGAACATGTACACGGCACTAGCAGAAGAACTATGTCAGCCAATATTGTAGATAATTGAACCAGGAAACTGTATTTTAAATTAAGAATAACTTTTGAGTTACCTTTCGTATAACTTTCAGGGCAAAAATTCCATCAGTTTCTTTGTTTTTAACTTTAAACACCCTACCAAAAGAACCTTCACCAATGAAGGCTAATACATTATATTTTTCCATTTTTTACACGATTCAAAAACTGTTATTTTCAATGCATGTTTATTCAGACAGAACAAAACTACGATATCTCTTCATGTAATAAACATTGTACAAAATGGATAACAAACAAAAACGATTTGTTTAGCTACTTTGACATTTGTATGCCATAAACAAGTTATTTTGACATTTCGCGTTCGAAAAGAGTATCAATAGAACCGCGATGTTTCATTGGAAACATAGACAAAAATCAACTTTTGTGGTAATTTTAAATACAGTTCTTACTGAATTGGATTTTTACCAAGAATAATCATTAATTAACTTTAATAATAAATGCTGAATATATTGGAAGCTGGTGTTTTTTTTTAATTAATTGAATTCAGTTTTGAAAATAACATTCCAGTGACTATTCACAGTATATATTATTACCATATACATAATTTATATGTATGCATACATATTGCATATGCAATGAAAAAACAATGGTTTTATGACAACTCTACAGCTAATAGTTTTGCTATAGTGCCGGAAACGTAAGGTTTTATAAAAGACCACTTTTTTATGTAAAGCAAAACACCATCATGCTGTAATGTGCGTTACATTGTATTACATTTTCATTGTATACAGAACAACCTAGTGGACTTATTTCCCTTAATAAAAAAAAAAGAATTAATACATTGTGTTGAAAACTAGACTAGGAGCTTGGGCCTCATGTATTGCAACTTTCGTAAATTTCAACGCATTTTCTTCAATCAAGACTAGGAAACACCGAAACTACCCTTCCTTATAATATATGCAACACAAATTAATCAAAATACAATTTTCGATTGCTTTATTTTAATATAAACCAATTTTTTCGAGTAATCCAATGATGGGTCTACACTTAATTAAATTGTGTGATTATTTGTTGTGATTCTTAAGGTTGTACTTTCTGTATATTCACGAAAACTATTGCAAGTATCTGCGAACAATATTGAAAATATTGTTGGACGAGCCGAAGTGGAAATTAAACATACGGATCATATTAATAGTCTATCTCGGGTTGAACGCTTTCGAATCACTATATTAGCAGTTTAATTGAAACATAAAAATCGATCGATTTAATATCATTGATAATACACACTGAATTTTGGTAGTTTAACATTTTTGTTAATATTTAATATTTTAATAGAATTTTTGTATTATGCATAAATAATTATTCATAATACCAGTGCAATAGTCATACAAAAGGTCAATTAATGAACAGTAAGTTTGACCGAGTGCGTTTAATAAATACTCAGTCAAAGTTATTTTGATATTTTGTCGAGATAAAATTTCGATAAAAAATCGTTTAATTTTTTAAAATTTCCATTGCATAATAAAAATTTAATAAATGAGTTGGGTAAATTAACTTCAATTTAAATATGGTTACAAATTAATGTTCCAAGATAATTGGAGTTTGGTGTAAGGTGGAGTGTTCGTATTTTTACATAATTTGTGAAATATCGTGACAAAATATTTACGGCTAAAATCGCATCCATCCTTGAAATATTTTTTAAACCGAATTGGGCAAGGTGGTAAACGAAATACTTTCCAGAAAATTAGGTATTATTTTAAAAGAATTTTTGTATAACATGGAAAGTTTGCAGCAGTGTCGTAAAAAGTATGATAAACAGTAACCAGTACAATAATTTAATTTACAACATAAAATCGTTTAAAATACTCGTACATGACTTGCAAAAAAATAAAAAACAAAAACGCTTAATAACGCAGACCTCAAGCTATAAATATCGAAACAAAATGATGAAATGTTTTCATTTTTGTTCAAATCATGAAAAGCCAGCTTTACGATTTGTTTATTTTGCTGACCCTGCCCGATATTCCAGCCCGGGATCCGCTCAATTCTTGCTTCACGATGCCGGGTGGAAGCCTACTCGATTACATTTTTTCTAAAATGGTTCTATGCACGAATTCATAATCCGACTTTAACACTAAATACTAATTATATTGAATAAATTAGTGTTTAAAGTATTTTTTTACAAATGTATCGTAGCTTCCTTAAATAAGAGAGTGGTTTTATAACCTGACTTGAAAGTTAGAGTGTATGAAGTTCGACTCTGAATACAAATCACGAATTATTGAGGTTAAAAATTAGTATTTAAGCCGGACTATGAATTCAGACCCAGGTGTGGTTAATTCACAACAGGTTATTTAACATATTTTTATTTACAGTGAAATCCCGTTTTTACGTGTCCGGAATTCACGTTTTCCCGCTATTTGCGTTCAATTTTTACAATCCCGTTTTATTTTAGTACATTTAGTACCCGCTTTTACGTTTTTATTTCCCGCAATTTACGTTTGAAATATTTAAAATGCAAATCAATTTATAAACATATTTAATTAAATGCGCGATGATTTAAAATATTTGAAATGAATATCAGGAAGCAGAAATATGTTGTTTCTATTTATAGACACGTGTGCACCTGCAGCGCTCATGGTCAAGGTTACACGAGTCGTGTAATACGATGCAATTGGTGGGAATTTTAACGAATCAGAGTCAAGGTCCTGCACATTGCGTCTCGATTAAATATCAAAGGATTTACTGCATCAAATGGCTGGATAGATGATTTCATGAAGAGGCACTCTGTGGTGATCAGTTTGCAGGGAATCTCGAAGTGTTGATTTGGAGATGGCTGAAGATTGGAAGCAGACGGATGTTCCTACTCTAATTGTGATGACAACTTAAGTTATGGATATCGATTATATAGTGGATAGTCACATCCACGAAAACTTATCCGACCAAGAATTACTCGTATCTGGTGAAGAAGACGTAACCTTAATCCATCCAATTCCAACAAAAGAGGATGCTATGAGGCATATTGAGGGCCTTAAAAGCTACTTTACTAGCATTTAAAACGTACACGACGAAACTTTCTTATCAATTTATAAGATCGAAAGAGCTGTAAACCAGCATAAAAATATGTAACAAACCGATTTGCGTGATTATCTAAATAAAAAATAATTTTCAAATTTTTTTTCTTACCCCCAATCTACGTTTTCCCTCTAATTACGTTTTTTTATCAGTCCCTTCAAAAACGTAAAAACTGGGTTTCACTGTAGTTGGGAGAATTTCACATATGATACTAACTTTTACAGGTAATAAATACTGTGCTCAAAGAAAATGTAAAACAATGCAAATACAAAGCAGCAAGCAACCTATAATCACTTTTAATCAGGGCTGTGGAGTCGCTTAAAAAAAAACACGACTCCGACTCCGATTTCTATATTTACCAACAATACGACTCCGACTCCACAACTCCGACTCCACGACTCCGACTCCACAACTCCGACTCCACGACTCCGACTCCACAACTCCGACTCTACAACTCCGACTCAAAAAAGCTCAATTTTAGCAGGTTGTTTCCTACCTTTGCATATAGCCATTTTTTTCATGTTATAGGGATAAAAATAAAACAAGATCAAACTTTAATTATTATTTAATAGAATTTATTCTTAAAAACAACATTGCTTCTATTAAATCTGTATTCGTAGAGGCTCTCAAATCAGAATTGAGAATTTTAAGAGCGGAAAATAACCGCTCTACGGATACTTGGGTTGGCGGTAATGCTGTAACGATCAATGCTGAATCTTTTACGATTTCTAGATACCGCTGTATTGCCATTTCAACATTTAACTTATAAGATCGGTCAATTTTTTCCATTATTTTAAATGCATCATAAAATTCAATTTTAAATTTTGAAATAGAGTCTCCTTCATCCATATTGGGACTGTGATTCGAACGAGGACGTTTTAGTTTATCTTGTTCATTGAGATATTTTTCAAAATCGTCTTCAGATTCAGCGGTGTCGGATGAAGATGGTGATACTTGGTGTACGCTGCCTGCTGTCGTCTCTTTTTCTAGTCGAAGGCCTTTCATACGAACGGTTAATTCAAACAGAGCGTTTTTAGCTCTATTTATTTGTTCTTCCGTCAATATGGATCGAACCATGGGGCCAACATAGATCCCAGCCAACAGAATATTGTTGTCCAGTAAATGTTTTTCTCTACATAGCATGGCGTTTTTAATTCCACCAGCAAGAGTATTATTTAGAATCTTCGACAAACGAAAAATGATGTTTTTCCACTCTTTGAAAAATAAACCAGGAGTCAAATCTTCCGCTTGCATTACTTTTGTAGCGATATAAGGATGGCGAAGCACCAACTCAAGATCCTCCACTTCTTCCCATTGAATTTCAGTCATATTCACGTTCGGGCTGGCCATGCCATGTCATGTCCTCGAGATAAAATTTCAGTTCAAGAAGTCGCTGTATCATTAAGTATGTACTACCCCATCTTGTAGCTTGATCCAAAATCGCTCCCTTTCCAGCTCTTCGTTTGATTATGGCATGTATTTTTGGTGTTCTGGCGGCTATTGCGACGTTTCGTACATTTTCACAAATTCTCGTTGCATGCACTTCTCTCAAGCCATCACGGATTGCCAATTGCAACGTATGTACTGCACATCGCATATGATGAATCTTAAAAAAATCAGAAGCGGCAGCACAAAGTGTATCATCTAAAATACTAGAGTAATCATCAATATCGTCTTCCGCCTCAATAGTACTTAATTTTTCGACAGTACTCAGCATATTACGAGCGTTGTCTGTCACAATTGATACAATTTGTTCTAGTTTAATATTAAACTCTTTCCGAACATCCATCACAAGCATTTTTAAATAATCGCTTGAGTGATCAGATTTAGTGTCTTTGATTGCCAGTAAACGTGTTACTATTTTTTTATTGTTATCAACGAATTGAACATTAATTTCCAAGTAATTTACCCGATGACGTGTAGTGTCCATTTTTAAATAAACAAACTTTCCGTGTAAGAGATTTTTAAGTTCATTCTTCTGTTTTTTAGCGTTCTCTATTACTAAATTTCGTACACTGCTTCTTTCTAAAGATACTCCGACTTTACGAGCCATTTCCCCGTTCAATTTAATAAACGCTGGACTGGAGAAAAAAGTGATAGGCAAAGAATTTTTATATACCATTTCACTGATGCAGTCCTTAAATTTGTCGGCCGTCATATTTACGGTAACATTATCACTTTTAAAATACTTAGTTACTGGCACTTGATGATTTAAACTACTGTTGTCTTTCTCACAAATGATCTTATATAAGTTTGGGTGATGGCGTTGAATGTGACGCTTCATATTCGATACCCTACTGGGCGCACTAGATACTTTCCCACCGAAACCACTCATTTTTACACCACAGATTTGTTTTTCAGGGTCATCCTCAGCTTGACATACAAAAAATTTATCGTCCTCAGTCATCTTAAAATATTTATAAACCGTAGATTTTTTCTTAGATCCCTGATACATCTTGAATAAGGGGGATTATTCAATTTTTATTTACACTAAAAAAAATTAACCTATTATATATGATAATTTAAATAAAAAATTAAATATGTTATTACAAAGGAAACGTACATCTGATCCCTGCTATTACAAAAATTAATAGAGAAATGGAGAGAATTTTGTTTATGTAACGCAATGATATCAACACGTGGACGTGACCAATGCAGAACGATGACTGGCAAAAAAATGCGCGCAAATTGCGTGCAAACAAAAGGAGAAACAAATGCTCCTTTTCTTTCGACGTGAGAAAGAAGGAGACAAATACATTTTTGTAGACTTTATGCATTAAATGGATCTCGGTGATTCACCATATCGGCGCGACTTGCGCCTGCAAGTTTAATATTCGCGCACAATACACATTCATTATAATAATTAAAAAAAAATGTTTTTTAAATTTTAACGAAAAAGTAGTCGGAGTCGCTCGTTTTTTACGACTCCGACTCCGATCCGACTCCGGCCCAAACACCGCGACTCCGACTCCGCGACTCCGACTCCGACTCCGACTCCACAGCCCTGCTTTTAATATATAATAATACAATACAAATAGTCTCGATTCTCGCTTGATCGCTTTCATACCGCGAGCTACTTATGACGAGATAAAAATGTACATAAATCAAGACTTATGTACATTTTTTTGACGGTGTGTTAAAGTTAGTTTGTTAAGTTGGATTCCTGTAGCTTTTTTGATCTTTGTAAAGCTCGTACAATCAATCTCACAGTATAGTATACCACCGCTATGTGGGAATATGGACTAAATTTCACAATATCAACAAGAGAATAAGGCAAGAGTTAACATTGGTTGGAACAAGCAAATTGAACTTTAAAGGAAGAAAAATATAAGAAATACAAAAGATACGTCGTCACAAGACAGTTTCAGCTTTAAAATACAAATAATTATGATTGCCTCGAAATAGATGCAGGATGTTGGTTTGTATGTGACTATTTAAAAGCATACTTCGTGACATATTGAGAATGTTTCCGACTGCTTTTTTTGGTCGTTTTATGAAGATATCAAATAGCAGGGCAGCTTTCCAGCGCACAGTTCTGAGAAAAAACGTTTGCGCAAACGATCCATGTGTTTACAGCACCAGACCCGGTGTAAATCTGTCTAAAACTGTGACTCATATTTGGACGTCTTAATTTTCCCAACTTGAAAAATTAATCTTCAATATGCAGCGTTCCGTGAAGAAGGAAAAAATCAGGGAAATGAACTCTGGCGGCATTGATTGCCAAGAAGCTATCAACTTCCAGTGAAAACCATTTATTTTTAACGGGTTTTCAATTAAGGAAAATTGACATTTTCCAGTTTTCTAGAACAGTATTTTCATTTGGCTCCATTAATCATTTCTAGAGAATTTTGAATTTATTTCAGGAAATGCTAACTTATTCAAATAAATTTTAAAAACCCCCAACAGATGCATGGTTGATATTACAAAAAAAACTTTAATAAATCATATTAACTGTATTGATATTTATTTTTCAAAATAACGCTTTGATCTGTAAGATTTATGTGCAGATGAGAAAATTCTGAGTGTATTTAATAAATGTATCCTAAATACGATAAAATAAATACTAGTTATTTTAAAAATTATTTAAAACTTATAAGACATTGTTCATACTGGGCTTTTAGATTTAGTTCTCTTTAATAATGGAAATTGAAAAAAAATAGTAAACCTCGAAAAATGAATAAGAACTTTTTCACACTCCGTCACTATTAACTTGCGTTACTCATTCTTAAAATTACCAGTGTATAATATATTTACCTCGTGTGTTAGCACTTTGCATTCTAATTCCGTGTTTTTTTCGTGATAAACTCGATTTGTTTTGAGTCCCGTATTTTAACGTGATAAACTCGATTTGTTTTGAGTCCTGGTTTCGTGTTTTCACGTGACCGGTATCTCTCCCATAAAAGGACATGTTACTGGCATTTAGCATTTATTTTTTAAAACAATTCACCCTTTAAACCAAGAGTTTCCAAAGGGGTCGATTTGATTTTTCTAGTGGTCGATAGTTTCAATAAAAAAATTGGGGGTCGACGACAGCAAAAATAGACCCCCTTACTACTGCTATTTGTTTGTTACTTCAAAATATCTATGATTCCAATAGGTACCTAATTAAGAATATATGTACTTATTTTGAATTTACATATTTATTTTATAAATGTCCAAAATTAAAAAAAACTCTGCTCATATTTTTTGCTCTAATTTTCGACAGCGCAGATTTCAATATTAAACATTGCACAAGATAATGTCATAATCTGTAGTCCTTTTATTTTTTTCAATCCTTAATTACAAGTGATTAAAATGAAAAGTTTGATATCTAGTGAAATATTTAATATCGAGTACAGTACAAACTTATTAATTTGAGTAAGTAAAGTAAATTACTAGGGGGTCGAAAGGAAATGACTAGGGGGTCGACGGTTTTAAAAGTTTTTGGTAAAGGGGTCTGCGGCCAAAAAAGTTTGGGAACTCTTGCTTTAAACGATAGTTTCTTGATTTCTAACAACAATACTCTAAATAATGGAAATATGCATGAATTGATTTATGTTGGAGATTCTGGTGTCGCGTCATCAGTGTACAGTAAAGTGTTAGATCTTAAAGATTGTGACATAATAATCTGGAGACCAACTACAGTCTCCGGGTCTAAATAGAATAAATAATTAACAGGATCTTCCAAACAGGTTATTTAAGAGCGTCTCTAAACATGTATTTCATTAAGTGACAAAAAAGAAAAACCCTGCAGAAGTTGACAAATCAAGAAAAGAAGTGAAACATGTGTCAGAAGTGTGATATCGCTCTTCACAAAGGAGAATTACTAGACTAAACTAAACTATTCAAGTATTTTAAATAAATATACAAAGTTTCATTACAATATCATTAATACTTAATTAGATATATCAATTTAAGTAAGCCCTTCACAAAAATAAAAAGTCGTCGAAAACTAGCCGGACACTGGGAAAGGTTGGCATGATTTTGATTGGATCCTAAAGTATTAATAATAATCATAATAATCAACAGGTTATAGTGACAATATATTATTTTTTTCTGAGGTTTCAGATATTTCATTTATACCATTACCTACGAAATTTATGGTGAGAAATTTCGTGAGTTTCGGTTTCGTTTCCCTGATGGAACGGTCTGAATTGTGTTTTTCACTTTTAAACGTTTTCTGATATTCTGAAGTTAAATTAAATTGTAAATAAATATAACATGACAAAATATTTAATATTTATTAGAAATTTAACATGGTATTTTTATTGTGAGGATGTTTTGAGACGAGCCCAAACCTTTTAGTGACTTAAATGTCTCTTTCAAATGTATTTTTTTCCATTGTCTTTACATATACGAGGCATATCCCGAAAGTAAGTGTACTGAATTTTTGTAGGTTACAATTTTTTTTATTTAAACAAAAAAAATACGTGGTTACCGTAGTACATATGTAGGCTATTTTTCAACATAGTCGCCATTCCTCTCAATGCAGGTGGTGAAGCGGGGTATCAACTTTTTGATGCCTTCCTCGAAGTAGTTTCCCGCCAACCCCTCCGTCCACTTCTCCACCTCCTCCTTTACCTCCTCGTCGATTGAAAACCTTTTTCCACCCATGTGCAGCTTCAGGGAGGTAAAGAGATAGTAATCTGAAGGTGCTAGGTCAGGAGAATGCGTGGGATGGTTCAGGACATCCCATTTAAACGAGGCGAGCAGTTCCTTCGTGGCGTTGGCCGTGTGTGGTCTGGCATTGTCGTGCAGCAGGCAGACTCCCTTTGTCAGCATGCCTCTCCTCTTGTTCTGAATCGCCCTCTCACAGTATCTTGCAGAGTTGATGGTCTCCCCTTGAGGCATATATTCAATTAAAATTATGCCTTGACAGTCCCAAAACACGGATGCTATGATTTTCTTGGCTGAAATTGTGGTTTTGAACTTTTTGGCGGAGGGTGAAGAGGTGTGACGTGACCGTTTTTAAACTCGCGACACCACTTGTACACACTCGTACTATTCATAGCTTTATCACCATATGCAGTTTTCCCCTCATTATAAACCTCAACCGGAGGTTTTCCCTTCCAAACGAGATAACGGATGACGCCGCGTATTTCGCACTTGGTGGGAGATTGGATTGACATTTTTCACGAAACGTGTTGTCGCGTCGACACTTCTCAACGTACTGACCTCGAACCGGTCTCGTTGCGGAGGGGAAGGGTCAGGCTACACGGAAGTGTAGCCAACATGTCGAAAATAAAATCCATCCGGTCGTGAGAGCCTCAGTACACTTACTTTCTGGATACGCATAGTATGTGTAATTACATTATACGTATTTATTACATACTGCATTGTTATAAAAAAAATTATAATTTATTTGATTTAGAGTGGAAACGAGCGTTAATAAAATAAGTGACGAAGATGAACTTCTATTCGAAATCATTGACGGCATCTAGAAATTGGAACGGAACGTGTAATGACGTTTCCGTATTTTCGAGATGAAAAAGGTATTAAAGTCATTATTCTAAATCCAGTGTCAGCCGATTTTTCTCGTGAACTGAATTAGTTGTGTTTCCGTTTGGCACCGAGCCAGGCGGCTAACTGCCCGCATTATAGTCAAATGCATTTAGGCTTGACGACTATTGATCTTCTGGGAAAATGAGACATTATACATTATTATTGTTCTTAGTGTTATGTTTTGTTTACATGTTACAGTTACTCGGCCAAGGAATCGGTCTTCTATTTGGCTCAGGAATAAATATACATTATGTGATTGTTTAAAAGTCACTTGTGTTCAACTGAGTATTGTTTCATTATTTTGTATCATATTATTTAAATTTCCACATTGGTAATGCGAACATTCTGAAGAGTGTTGTCCAAAAGACAACATTGTCTTGAACCACATTGAGCATTCGGATTTAAAACTACTGGGGTAGACGTAATATATCATCGACTTCAGAATTGGCGCGTTCCTGATTTGAATTGACTATGGATGATGTGTTGCCATCTTTAAGGCATACATAAGCCAAATTACAGTCGACCTAAAGCAAGCATGAGAATTGACTGCAGTCAAATGATCTCGTAGGCTGTTTATGGGCAGATTCTCAAATGTAAGTCAGCTTAGTATGGACTGTGTTCAACCACACGGGAGGACAATACTCAGCGACAGAATAAACTAATGCGAATTCTCATAGTTTGACCGTGGAATTTTAATTGCGACGTCGTCACTGCCATCATGTCAAGGCTCCTTAAGGAAATAACTTCGTGAACGTGCCAAAAAATAGGCTCTACTTGAATTGAATAGAATGGCCATTACCCATGGCGAGTTTAATAAAGGCAGATTACAAAATGGAATATAAGGGTACTTTTGATACCACCGGAGATGACTATGCAGATCAATTAGTGATATGCATATCCTGTTGCATATAGGATATGGAGCTTCATACATGCAGCTTATCTGCATCTTCCTTCTCATCTTATGCACCTGATAAGTATGAACAATTTATCGCCATTTCGCTAGATCTGCTGATGTTTGCTTTATGAAGCACTTGAGACAACTATTAAAGTGCATGATTATAAATTAACACTACACACATATAATACACTACGCCTAAAGCCAAATACGTTACTATCACATATCGGAAGATTAAGAAGGATGCGGGAAAGTACCTAATCTTTATGGCCACAGGCACCACCTTCCTATCTTTTAATTCAATACATATTTTGTAATATTTTTAATATGTAAATAATAGTGCGTTTGAATCCCAAGTTACAGGAGTCTCATATTTAAACGGCGTTATTTAAAGTATCCTTATCTTAATATTATTATTTGATCTTATTATTATTTGATCTTTATATCTCGTCCGCTGCCCACTGTGATATATTTTTCCCTTCGTCAGTTCACCAAAGAGTATATTTCTTGGAAGCCTGGAGTTAGGTTCTTGTTTACCCACGTCCAAATATATAAAATACTTTGTTGTTTCAGATAACTTGTGTAACAGAGCCACCTATTTCTATAAACTCGTGATTTCTTCAATTTGAAAATAGCTCCACGGCCACCTTGCCCAGACAATGTCTATTGAATTGGAAACGGTTTAATTTTGTATTGAATTTTGACATATTTACAATGATCAGATGTCTCGACGCTATTTTCCCGCCCCGCCGCGTATTCTTCAACACGCGCGGGAAAGTTCTCCCGGCCGCCATTACTGCTGCTTACTCCGTCTTTTTATATCACTGATGCTGTTCCTCTGAATGTTTTTATTCTGGTGTTATTGTTAATCCTACGCTGCGGTCGTGCTATGCTATGCTACGTCAACGATAAGAGATTCAATATAATATTTACATTAATTAAACTGAAATTATTTATCTTAGTAGAAACTTTATAATATATCCCGCTTAAGACGGGGATAAAATATATTTTGAAGACGGGATAAATATATCCCGTCTTCAAAACTAGAGGTTTCAAAGTTGTACACCTATCACAAAACTAGAGGTTTCAAAGTTGTACACCTATCACAAAACTAGAGGTTTCAAAGTTGTACACCTATCACAAAACTAGAGGTTTCAAAGTTGTACACCTATCACAAAACTAGAGGTTTCAAAGTTATACACCTATCACAAAACTAGAGGTTTCAAAGTTATACACCTATCAAGAAAATCTCCATAAAAAATAAATGGACAGATTCCAAAATTAACCCATTCCTATGAACTATGAATTGAATTGAATAACTCTTTCCTTATATACAGCACAACCCGGGGGGATATATTGCTATGCGACAATCTCTAACAATCAACCTGAAAAATGTTCAAGTGCTCCGTATCTCTCTGTTATCCGAGAATCGGAGATTACCTACATACATAAAAAGAATCCTAACATACTTTGGGCATTTTACTAGAAAGACTGATGAAGTAGAAACTATTGACTACGGGGATAATTGAGAGATGACGAGCAAGAAGAGTGTGTTCTATGAGATGGACCAATCAATTGAAGGAGTTTAAAGGACCCTGTTTGAGCGCTGCCAACATGGCCCAGGACTGGCAAAGATAGACAGCTGGTGAATAAAATGACGTTCTGCATTGAGCACGAGATGAAAAAAAAAAAATATATCATATATGGTATATGTAAAGCCATCTATGTTGGCTTTACTACTATACTTACATACCTGTTAATCAGAAATGCTACATTTATGAGTCTGGAGACAATGTTGTCTTCAGCCACGCTCTTCAACATGTTCGCATTACCAATTTAGCTTTAAAAGTTAAGACCTACCATAAAAATAAACGAATAATAAAAATTGTAAAAGGAGGTATAATAAGTTATTTATAGTAAAGGCATTAACATTGTTGAGGTTTAAATACATTGTAATTTGTTTTCATCAAAAATTATTTATTCCACAAAAAATGGAATAAACAGTGTTTGATAAAAACAAATCACAATGGAGATATAATGGTTGTTTAAATAACTCTAGAGTCACTTTGTGGAACTCCAAAATTAATATAAAATTAAAACACGGTTACTTTGTTTTAGTACACTTTACTAATTGCTAATAACTGTATTAATTACTCAACGTGTATTAATTACATCATTATGTGTATTGTTTATGGTTAAATAGAGTATAAGGCGCCCGTTACACGGTCAATCTGGATCGCAATCCGTGATCGCCGATCAATGATCGCGGTCAAGATTGACCGTGTAATGAGCGGATTGATGGATTGATCAATCGGATCGCAATCCGTGATCGCCGATTTGGATCGCGGATTGCGATCCAGATTGAACGTGTAACGGCGGCCTAAGTGTCTATACTATTGGTTATTTATGGTACTAAATAAAGTTAGAAGCGGAGAAGAGGGCTAATATAATAGATTTTTTATGATCATTTTGTATTGTTGGTTTGTCTTGTGTGCTTCAATGGTTTATATGCGTGTTATATTGTGTAATATTTTTGTGTTTATTGGGTGTGAAAATTAATGATAATGTGTTATTAGGGGTTCAGCGAACTCATAAAAATTATTGTTTTTTTTTGTTCTAACGTGTTCATTGATTCGTGTATTGAAGTTACTTATTATCACCTGATTATGACACAACAAATGTTTAAATACATTGTGATTTGCAACAAATAAAGTGGAATGAAACAAAATAACTGTGTTGTAATTTTATATTAATTATGGATATATAATATATAAGTTTTTTTAATTATTTATTATTATTGACATCCCTTCTTTCTTTTCCCGCCCACTGCCTCATGTCTCCGCCCGCCGTTACACTGTAAACAGTGTTCATATATTGTTATATTTTTACTTGCCATCAGAACTTGACTGCCTCGTGTAAATAATTATCAGTGTGGTCGCAACAAGGAAAGGATTATCCGATCGTTTATGATCCGTTAACCATTGCCAAACCTCTAAAATGTTATGGAAAATGAGAAAGTAATTCAAACAATTTTGAAAAACACGTATGAATGGTATAGTGTTTATGATTAACGAGAATTTAATAATTATCTGTTTCAAAAGCCGATCCTCTTGCCAATTTCTATTTTAATATGTATATAAATTTCTTACGCTTCTCACTTTATCTTATATCAATATCTGATCGACTTGATCTAGCCACGCAATGAATGAATAAGAGAAGAAATCAGAAATGAATGTATGTATAAAAATGGATGTTTTAAATAAGATGAAAAAAGGAGCTTTAAGATGGTTTGGACACGTGGAAAGAATGAATGACTAAGCAAGAAAAATGGAGTCGTATACAATACAACAACGCGTTCAAATTATTGAATTATTTTATGTATTGTAATCTCCGGAAACGGTGATGTTAATTGGCCACCAAAATCATGTGATCTGACACCGTTGGATTATTTTCTCCGGAGTTACGTGAAAAGACAGGTCTATAAGAATGACCCCCGATCAATTCCTGAGCTGAAGGACGAAATTATTCGCGTTATTGGTAAGTTAGAGTCGCAATTATGCCAAAATGTTATCGAAATTTTTTACAAAAGAGTGGACATCTGTGGAGCTGCAAGAGGTGGACATTTGGCGGATATTGTTTTTTTGTGTTTAAATTTCCACCATATAAAACGTATTTTTGACCAATAAAAAGTATTTTTGAAATCAAAGCAAATTGTGTGTTTTATTCAGAATTAAAAAAAAATTAGAATTAAAAAAAACGCTCAATTTGAAAGACCCTTTACATGTTTTGATTAAATAATATTTTAAGTTTCATTTTATTCAAACTATAACATAATAAACGTTAAATTATTCCTCTATTTTATAAAAAATACTTTGTTTTACCACGAATACCCATAACACATGTTTCTAATCCCTAACTCGAGACTGTCTTCAAGTGGAATGATCCCTATTTGTTACGAGAGTAATGGTCAGGCCCAATAAATTTCACGTTTCATGTGTATGGTCTATTGACCCAAAAGATTTTTTATTGTAGGGTGAATTGTTTTGCATTCCTTGGTTATTTATTACTGTTTTATTTTAATTTATGGACTAATGTACCTCCGATGTTTCTAAATTCATTGTCAAAAAAAACATGTCGCTGAGTCTCCTCGATGTCGCGTAGCGGGGATTAATCTAATGTAATGTATTTTATTATTAAATATTCTAATATAAATAACATTTATTCTATTTGACATTCGTGTTTACATTAAATTACAAGCTGGCCTAACATCGCAACAGAGCTGGTATATATTTTTCTAACGGTATGTAACGTTAGATTGTTAGGTTACCTGCCTGCATCTTTTTTACATTTGGTTAATTATAGTAAAGGTCACGCGAGCAAATTCACGGTGTGGTCACAATCATGTGCGAATTCAAGCTAACAGTGTAATACAGATCGTAGATCTACAATGATGCACAAAAATAAGAAATAAAATATTTGGATTGAATTATTCAGGAGCATTTATGTACAATCGTTTCCCTATGATCTATAATACCTTAAGATGAAGAGCTATAAAGTTTTAAAAAAATATATGTCTTAAATTACGAAGTCGACTACACTGGTCTTTTGGAAAAAAATAAACCTTGTTCCTAGAACAAGCTTTAAAAGCACCGACACTTTCTAAGTTTCAAGCTATCATCGTCATTGCTGGACCTCGTAGTCGATGATCCCCTTAAAATTCCAACATTAACTCGATTAAAAACGATGCTGCGCCGTGGAGTTTGAATGAGTGCGCCCTTGCACGCCAGCAATCTCACCAGTTACGCCACTGTACTGACTCCAATGTCACACCAAACTGAGACAATCGGAGCACACTAGCATGTTTTTTCCCACTTTTTTGAAAGAATATATATGACCGAAGTCATCGGTATCCTAATACCCTCGAATACTAGGCGAAAAAATCCCTGTGTCATTCGAGGCGAGTAGTACAGTGCAGGGGTTGAACCGGTGACCTTGCGCATGGAAGTCTAATTCGTTACCGCGTGGCCATGCACTTTGTTTCAAACTATAGGACGAATGATGGTGGATGTGTTACGTTAAGAAATTTAAAAAAATCAGTAGTGCAATAGCAGAATTGATTTATTTAATAATACACTTCCCAGCTTTAAAGTTTCGCCAAGGAGCGCCCGATATAATTTATATTTATTACTTTTTTAGAAAAGTACCACTAGAGTCCAAAAGTTTCCAGCCTGTACAAGCTAGACCGTAAATTGATAGTTATCACACCGGACACACCCATGTCAGGGAATATTTTAGTAAAAAAATTACACCACTATCCTCTGTAGTCTGTCAACTAGAGCCGATATAGGATGAGTTGTTTTGTTAGATTCAGGAATATTAAACATTGAATATCTCGCAGTTATCGAATTTCTTTCAAAATAAAAGAAAGCCTGGCAGAAATTAAACGACGTCAGAATTTAAACTTTTGACCTTAGTGGTAAGTTCTATTACAGTTTGCTATACATGTTTTAAGTTTATTTAATTTTTATTTTCCTCAATTTTCAATGTATGACAGAAAACGGAATGAAGTGATCACGGATGAATTTGAACTTAAGGCTGATGTGTTGATTAAGACGAAGAACAGCATTCTGAGATGGTTTGGGAACGTGGATCGATTGAATGAAAAATAAGTGACCAAAGAAATATACAATGCAAATGTGAGTGGAAGGCGTGAAAGAAGAAGACCATGGAAAGTATGGTTGGCTCAAGCGAATGATATTTTGAAAGAAGGAAACTTAAGAATAAGAGAAATCGTAGGAGTTGTGTGAGAATGTGTATGAATGTGGAAGGAGCGAAATTTGTGTATCGAGATAAGAAAATCTAGACCTGTGTCGTCACTTCCTACCCCAGCAGAGAAACAGCGGGGATAGTATAAAGGAATATGTTGGAGCGTTGCAGCGCTCCAAAAATCTATAGAGGATATGATTGTAAAGGCGAAATTACGATGAACCCATACGCCCATGCCTATCACATGTCCGGTCCATCACAATTTCTCCCTCCCAAAAGGCTCCCAAAACGCGTCTTGTACGGGGAAGTAGTGGGCAAGCGAAGGGCTGGTGGGCATAACGCTATAAGGACAGTCTGCGAAAGTCACTGATTTTGTGCGTGGCGCCTGAGGACTGGAAGCAGGTGGCTCAGTACCGTGGAGGATAGAGTGCCATTCTCGTACTGATAGCGTTTCAACGACAAGACGTGTGAGAAACAGTCAACGTGCTGAACACATACTTCAGTATTGCCAGGCGGCTCAGCAGAATCCACATTGTCTGTGAAATCTGCGGAAGGGGGTGCGCATCTAGCATCGACTTGGAAGAGCAACTCAAGATTGACGTTGGAGTGGGGAAGGGATCCTCGACTACGAACAACGACGACTAGTATGAATGTTACTTCATGTGGGAACCTGTATGTTTGGTAATAAATGAAGAAAGTAAATTATTTAGTTAATTAATTATTATTTATAGGTCTAACTTTATTTTTTTTAAATATCTTTTTTATAAAACTCTAAAAGATGCATCAATATTGTTTTAAATCTAGTTTAACGTAAATTTAATACGCCTCGTTAACTGTATTTCGTTGGGAATGGCCACATCCACTAAACGCGAACATTTCGTTTGATGTGCAACAAACTGCGAATACACAAGAATATCAACCGAAAATGCCAGTTCCAAAATATATTTACTATTTCTTCAATGCTGAATATCGCTACGCTATTAAATTGAACGGAAAATTCCAGCGGTATTGTATGAAACATCGTGCAAGTGAACAATAAAGCTTTTAAATACTCGTACATAAAAGAAGTTCAATTCTAGAAAGATGTTTTGTTGTCTATTTTAATATCGAACACTTTGGCCTAGTTGGTAAGAAAGTTGTGCTTCACCCAATGGTTTCGGGTTCAATTTAATTATATTGATACAAATATAGTAATTAAAATCAATCTTAATTAGCACTCCTTGTAACGTACTGTATTAAAAACCAATAATGTAATGTGTCACTGTTGAAAACTTTATATAGTATTGCCATACTGTATATATTTTTTTTACATACAGCACGACCAGGTGAATTAATTGCCATGTAACATTATCTTCCAGTCAAATAGAAAGATTTCAAAGAAATCTTAAGTAAATACTAGACAAAAACCCATTTTAAATTGTTTTGGGTACTAGCAGGAAATAAACCAGTAACCCTCAGGCTGGAAGACGGTTGTCTTACTAACTAGACAACGGAATCTTCAGTATCGCTCTGCAGCAGCAATGGGTCATATTTTACATTAAATTTCTTGGAAATAATGTTATCTAAACAAAACGATGATAGAATGTGAATTGAACCATTTTGCATTTACGAGAATGCGTCAAATTTTCAGCTCGACACGTGTTTTTTGACTTTATGGCTTTGCCGGTCGTAAAACGGAGGCGAGATCGGAATCGAGAAGGCGGTCTTGAAAAGTCAAATGTTCGAAAGCAAAATGTGTTGAAATCGAGAGAATCCGAACGGAAATTTCCACTGTCAGATTACGAAATAGTAAATATAGATCAAGCTTTTGTAAAACAATTATATGCTTGGCTGGAAGAGATTGTCACTTGGTAATAAAACATTTGAATTTATCACTATTTTATAACTATTTTTTTTCCATCCCATCTTCTCTCTTATCTTTTACGGTCGGGATTACAGCTCAACCGTAATCCTTCAGGTCTAGAATCAGCCATGAGTCACCTTTGAGTACAGTCACTTAGTCCTTCTACCGTTTTAATAAGGACAATTTATCTTCTTTATCACCTGTCTCCATTACTCCCAGTCCTGGGCCGTGTTGAATGCAGCACTAAAAAAGGATCCTGTTGACTTCCTTATTTATGCTTCCCTTCCATCAACTATCCTCGTGATCACCAGACTTTTAGATCGTTCTTTCTATAACATAGACACAGATAGTTCTAAATGGACAATTTGGTACCTGAACAGAAAAATCTAGGGGAAAGCAAATATATGGATGCGAAAGAACCAATACCATTCGATATGGAGGTGTATCTTCCTGAAATCTATGCTGGAGTTGTACGGCCATCTGAAGGAATTACGAGCTGATCGTAGCATGCACGTGGTACGACAGGGCTTGAACACATTTTTAACGATATGTCATGTCAGGTTTATTAGGTTACCTGATCTGGATCAATAATTAGACCCATTTTATGGTCTTGTTATGAAAATCGTGTCAATAATTTTCGACGTAATCTTAATTTAGTCTTATGGTGTCAAATGATAGTTTTGCTGCAATCAAAGTTTTCTGTGAAAGTACTGGAAACTCACTGAGGTGTTTGAACTCTAGGCATTTATAAGCACATTTACTACGCTGCAAGCCATTTTCCTTATCCCTTGACGTTGGACCTTCATTTCGTCATCGTTGCTATTATTTTCACATTCAGGTGTGTCAAGTTATTCAATTATATATAAAAAAGATATCGATCCTCTAGTGTTGGTCGCGTAGGATGGGAATGTTTGTTTCTCATAAAAACGTATGTGGTGGTGGGATCGAAATGAACAAATGTTAAGTTGCCTACCTGCAGCTTTATTGTCGATTAGTTAATCGTTGTGAACTTTGCGCGAATAAGGTCGCATTATAATTGCGGTTAAATGGCAAAGTGGCCTAAAACATTCGCTTCTTGACACCATAATATCTAGATTCGAAATTTCGAATTATGGATCGTTATAAATATAAATTATGCGATATTGCGTTGTTTACACTCATTTATATAAGATTTAAGTGCTGCGCCGAGAAATTGGAAGCGTTTCAAGTGCAAGGAGAAGTATGGAAACAATAATAGTCGTTTGTAAACATTCGCGTTCATATTCATTTTCTCAGATTGTGATTATTTCGTTTGCCAACTTGAAACCGAACAAATTCTACGAGTATTAATGAGAAAATCATTCGCCTACAAACATATTTTTTTCTATAGTTTACTATTTTTTAAAGCTGGAAGGTATCGTGGGTTGTAGGTGACAGGATTGTAGTAGTGGGTAACCTTGAGCTATTGAAATAAGCTCAATATGAATCTAGAGCAATGTATTGTCTTGGTGTAACTTGATTACATGCAATGTATTGTCTTGGTGTATCCTTAATTATAAAAGTATTTTTTTAATGGTTATAGCCCTCTCAAATAACAAGGTTTAAATAAAATAATTAAAATTACTAAACATCGTTACAAGGTTGTATTGGGGCAAATTTGTGAGCTGTCACAGGACTCATCCCAGAATTTCCAAACTATAACTCTTAATTTGGGTGACCGCTCTATGATGGAATTTCTAAACGAGTTGATATGTTTGTTACTCTGTCTATCCGTCTTGTTGAGATCAGATCAGATGTCATGTGTGTAAAATTAAATGAAGAAACTGCGTACTGCCGTGTCTGCTGACCTCGTCTCTGAATTCCAAATAATAGAAACGTTAAAAATGTCAAGTTCAATATCCTGAAATTATTTTACAGACCTTTGTATTTATAAGGAAGCGGAAGGTAGCACAAAATTGAGCACTTCCTCAATGTTTCTTGTTACACTCCTCAAAACTGTTAGTATGTTTTTTTGTGTTGTTAATACATTTTTTTTTACATAGTTGTTAATAATTTTTTTTTACTTTTTTTTACATAATCAGGTGAAACTCAATTTCATAAAAAGATTAAAAATAGATGTATAATGTAGTAAAATTAAATAAGAAATTATTTTTGTATCGAAAGAAATAACTCACATTTCTGAAAGCGAATAACTCACATTTCTAAGAAAGCTAAGAATGCTTTCTATAAAATCATTCTCTGAAATGTTGAAAATGTCAATATCCGAGGCCACATTCAAAAGCGATAGCCCGTGAATCAAAGAAATAGCGCTTTACTAGTTAGCTCTAATTATTGCCAGTCTAAAAATATCAATATTTATGTACCTCAAATAGTTATCAGGATCATAAATCCATATATTTTTCAATATATTTGAATTCCAATAGTGTTTCTGTCAGTATTCTAAAGGACTAGAACTCTTATGCTTTAATAATAGTATCCCAACGTACATAGAAAAAAAATTATATGATAGAATCACGGGTAGAACTCACGTAAGTACTCACGTAAGTAAGAACTCACGGTAGAACTCACGTAACTCACGTAAACCGCACTCACGTAAGTAAAGATATCTCAAAAATGTCTTGAATTATCTCCAACATTGGAGAGTAAGGAATCTCCCGGGCGTTCCACACTTAACTATATTTGCTATTTGAGATATCAATATATAAATATAATAAATATAATAGATAAAT
Source organism: Odontocerum albicorne (assembly GCA_949825065.1). Taxonomy (NCBI): domain Eukaryota; kingdom Metazoa; phylum Arthropoda; class Insecta; order Trichoptera; family Odontoceridae; genus Odontocerum; species Odontocerum albicorne. The sequence goes on along the minus strand of OX463840.1, from coordinate 11,471,764 downwards.
ATTACTTCATGCCATGTCCCTTATGCGTTAAGCAAAGAAGATATACCAGCCATCTCAAGGCTCGTTGCCTGTTCTAAGACAGTTGACTTAAATCCTCGAATTTCAAGAAATATATTAATGCAGCCTTCAGTAAAAACCTTGACTTAAGAAAAACACTTACCTCCCAATTCGGAAATTGAACCCCCGAGTTGGGAGGCAAGCACCGAGTTGTACATCTATTGATGATCCAGTGAATATAATATATTCAACAATAAAGCGCCCATGCAGTGATGTTTTATTACGAAACAGCAAAATGCAAGTCACCGGTTTATTATTATGACTTAACAATAACGGCATGTAATAGGAAATAAAATCAATGGTGCACTAAAACACATAGACTCGAACAGGAGAGAATAAAAATTTGCTAAAATGATAGTCCATAACAATATTTTAGTATCAACTTTGTTGTATGGGAGTACAACGTACCCATTTAAAAAGACCGAAAGGATCCGAATAAATACTGTTAAAATACGTACACTGAAAGTAATACGTGAGGTGACAATGTATTGTAGAATATGGAATGAAGTGAGTAGGGATTAATATGAACTATTGGCTGATATATTGAGTAAGATGAAGAAGAGCACTCTGAGATAGTTTGGGCATGTAGAATGAGTGAATGAAGAAAGGCTTATAAAACTATAATATTAAGTGCAAATATAAAGGAAAGACGTGAAGAGCAAGGAAAGTATGGTTGGATCAAGTGAATGATATTTTAAAAGAATGTAACGTCGAGTCAGAGAAATTTTATTAGATGTGTATCGAGATAGATAAATCTGACGCTCTGTTCTCTTTGCCTACCTCAACAGGGAAATATGGTGATGGTATGTATGTTTATATACCATATATATGATTACATTCAAAGTAACAGTGTATTGAAAGAACTTCTTTTTACTTACATTGTACTTAAATCGTAAAGAAACAAATTTCTTAAACAATAAACTAGTGACAAAAGGTTCAATGTCTTCATTATGTGCGTAGTTACAAAACCAATGTATCATCTTTTTTTAGAAGGAAAAATAAAGATTGCCTCCGATTGGGATAAAAGCCAAGACCAGGGGATTATCAGCATGATATACTCGTAGTATATATTTTCTTTGTTTCTTCCAATATCATTTCCACTACTGTTTTTTTCTGAGCCAACCTTTGCATTACAGATGTCACGTTATATCCCACTAATTGTTTTACGACATATTTTTGTGAGGTTTCCACATTTCAGTCGAATTTTCATATTTCAGACGAACACTCAATTTTTTTCAGGCATGTTTCATATTTCAGATTCTGATTTCTTATCAACAGGTGTGATCATTCTACTGCGGTGTGAAAATAAAAAGAAATTTAGAAAAGTTTTGCATTTGAAAATTATACCAAATTAATAACTTGCGTGACTTAGTTGGTATATAGTAACGCCTGATTCCCGCGCGGGAGTTTTGGGTTAAATTACCTGTGGAACTCGAAAAAGGCGTACAAGTCTGAGTAAATAGTTAATCTTGTAATACTATTTAGTACGTGTGTGTGTAAAATGTACTTTTTTTCAGTCTGACGTTTGGCTGAGTTAGTAAAGTTTAATTTCCATTAACGAAATATTTAGTAGCTTATCAATCCAAATCATTAATAGCGCCTGTAAATGTTTCTCCCTACTCACGAAATAGGTTGAGAGGCGCTGCTGTTTATAAAGTCTTGCATCTTTACTATTGAGGAACAGCCAATTCGCCTGTCTGTCTGTGATCCATTCCAGGGACGCCTTGATTACATCCACCAAGTCAACAATAGTATGATAAAGTAGAAAATGTAACGGACTATCCATTCCTCGTGATCGAGTATAATTTTTACCTATCCTGTGGATGGAAGACACTTGTGGGCTATTCATTTTGTAAAAGCTAATTGACATCAGCAAGCACACAGTCTAGAAATATCAAACCTAACTTTCTAGTGGTAAGGAGATTAACTACAAGACGGCAGGTTTAATTTGCAGCACTATTTCGTTGGACAGAGTTTTATAAGTGTCATCATTATGTTGCTTAATAGCTGTATAAGATTTTATGGTAAGCAGTTTATAAGCTACAGCAAATCGTGAATTCAGATGTCATATATTATGATCTTAAAATAAAACCAGACCAAAAATGTAAAATCCAATTTATTCCAATTGATGTCGAAAAATATAGATTTTTCTCTAGCTTGGATTCCACCACATATTGGTATCACTGGTAATGAATGTATTGATTTATTGGCAAATGAAGCATGTTCTTCCGGTTGTCCCCTATCTGATTTTCCACAGCCAGTAACTGATCTTTTAAATCAAATTAAACATGATGCTTGGAACCGATGGACGTTGGATTGAGATATTACAGGTGTAGTATATAAGGGCTCTAGATATAAATTAATCCAATAAACTATCCATTTGAAACCATGGTTTCATATAATAAGAACGAACAAGGTGGAAGTGTCTGTCATATGTCCGTTTGCGAACGGGCCACTACGTTGTGGCTAGACACTTTTTCAGAATGGGAATTGTGGAGAATACCGGCTGCGATTGTGGTCTGGATGATAAAACTATAGACCATTTCTTTTTCGGTTGTTCCTTTGCGAGACAGATTTGATTTACTAAAACTTGGCATATCTTAACCGCGTTCAGTGAATGTCGTTTCTTCTTTCTTCGAGGAACTTTTCCACTTATACTAGTAGATCGATTGTTAATTTTTTTAAGCTTAATCAATTGAAACTTTAAATTGTCTAGAATTGTCATTTTTTTTAAATATTTTATTATGTTGACTCATATAATAGCATAATTACTTGAATTTGGTGGCACAAATCATCCTAGTTTGGGTGATTAAAAAAAACTATAATTGGGTTTTTCTTCTGTACTGAAATAATTTGGAATCATCATTTCGTATTACTGTTATAGAGTTGATCTTAATACAGCTATTACACGTATTATTTCAGTGGGGATTGGAGTCAACACCAGCATTTTATATACTGACTGTATAACAACGTGCAAGATACTTCTAGCTAACAAGCATTGAATTAAATGTTCCATCTGCTGTAGCAAGAACACTCGTGTGTTGTCTTGAATTCCACACCGCAGACCGCGCTCCCCGCGTCACATGTCACGTCGCATCGCGCGTCGCCTTCCAGTCTCCGATCACGCAGAACGTTTACAGCGGAATATAAGTTTGTGTTTCCTCGTAATTTATTATGAGTGTTGGGGAAAATATGACAGGTCAACGAACTACAATAGTTAGTTCGTTTATTTTTCATATTGTGTTTTCTCATACGACTTTAAAAAGAACATGATGGTGTGTGATAAAATACAGATTGAAGTGATTAAGGGTAAATGTAAACTTAAGTTGATGTTCTCCTCGAGAAATTTGAAAAAATGTTTTTTTTGCATATTCTTAAATTTTAGACCTTTAAAAATATGTTATCAAAAGGAAATTTTAAGATTATCAATATTTACGAAGTTATAGCCATAAATGAGTCAGCAATTACGCCGCGCCGGAATGACTGACAATAATCTCAAAACTTGAAACGCGCAAGTACTTTTTTCGACTTGGTTGACATAAAATCTCAAGTTTTATTTAACAGATTGCCTTCAAATTTAGTACAAAACTTTAATAAATATTTTTATATCGTCCTTACCTTGAATAATTCAAACCCCTTTTTTTACTATATTTCAAAAAATTTAAAAATTCAAAAAGGGTAAAAAATAGATTTTTTTTTTCAGATTGCCGGCATTTTACGATTTTTTTATCTCTTTGGTTCCAACTATAACGACACTATTTCTTATCAAAAAACTGTGTATGATTTTTGTTTCAGATTTACGAAAGGGCTCCAATCATTTCGATCAGCTTACCCCCTTTTTTAGGACAAGATATAGATTTTTTTACGACAATATAAGAGCTGATAACATCTTGAATTTAATTTTTTTTTTTTCAAAAATTTTTTTGTACATTCTCAAATCGTCAATAAATAAATTGTAAAAATGCGTAGGAAAAATATTTTTAGTTTTTTTTTATTTAGTCTGAAAAAATGCCCGAAATTCACGCCTCTAGAGTAAAATATCCCCTTAAGCAGAATTATGACGAGCGCTCTGAAATGGTTCGGGCTAATACAACGAATTAATGAAGAAATACTGACAAGAAAAAATATATTGCGATTGGGAGAGGAAGGTGTGGTAGATGAAAATCAAAGAGAGTATTATTAGACCAAATAAATAATATTTTTAAAGAAAGAAATGTTGAAAATCAGTGGAGTAGTATGAGAACCTGTATGGAAGTTGAAAAAGTGAAAATCATTTCTTATGATCGAAAAATCTGGTTAGCTGTCCTCTTCGCCTACTCCAACAAGAAAATCACAAGAAGCTATGTATATATTTTATTGAAAATATTTAGTAGTTTTATAAATATGCTTTAAAAACGTGTGATGTAATCATAATATCTGATAATAAGTAGTAAAGATGTACCACACGTTATCGCAAAAAAATAGGAATCGAAAGAGGGAAGAGCAAACAATAATCACACACTTGTAAATAAGAATAGTTAAAAATAAAGGAACATGGGGTAATGGTATGTTTGTATGTTAAAGATGTTGATCAAAATTTACATTTGAAAAATCTTCTTTTTTTCTCGTTGTGGTCTCTCCGATCGGAGATTGTCCACCATCATAGCAAACTTTATCTTATTTACTGCAGCCTGCAAAATCTCAACAGAACTATGTACATCCAAACTTCTGAAGCCAAGAGATGCGGTGTCTTCTTATGTCTCGATTGCCATTTTTTTTCTCCTGTATAATCAGTTGTGTTATAATGTAACATATGTTGTTCCTCTCATTATGTTATGTGACCGAGTTACTTTAACTTGCTAACTATCACAGTTTTAAGCCGTTGTCGGTCCTTATCTATAAGTGCAAGCACTTTCACGTTTGTAACAAGGTTTGTAACAAAATATGAATTTTGATATAAATGAATATTAAATGTGCTTCTATACTAAAAAAAACTAAAAGTATTTCAATAACATACAGAAAAATGATCTTAACATACTTTGGACATTTTTAAAAAGAACAACGAAAGTCTTGAAAAGCTGGTGATCACAGATATAGCGCCAGTGCTTTTTTTGCGGTGGAGCGCAATGGAGCGGCGCTCCACCACTTTTTTACGGTATTTTAATGTTTCAAAAACAATTCGACTGTATGATTTATTATTGTTATTTTCTTGATTTTTATTTCATTTTGTTTTTTCTTCTGTTTTGGTCGGCATGTCCTGTTCATTTATTTTCATTGTTTGTTTTTTTTATTTGTGTACTTTTGCTTTATATGAATAAATAAAGGCTTGGGATGGATTTTTGCAAACTAGCTAAAGTTTGTCTTGTGTGTGAAGCTTATAGGAGGACCGTCGGTCCTTAGAGAGGCTTCGGGAATGTGGTAGGGGCCTCCCCCTCCCCCACTCTATTTCTCTCCACGCTCTATGAAAATATTCAATTATATAATGTTTTTACAATTTTATTTTATATTTATTCTTCAGTTATAGATTTTTATTTATCTGTTTAACTTTAGATTTGACATGTCTAAAATAATAAAAAAAAGTTGAATTTAGTTAAATTCTTTATGGCACAGAAAAATCTGCTTTAATTTTCATTTGAATACGATTTTCCTTAGTAAATTGCTTGACAAGAAATGAGTTCGGGCACATTTAAAAAAAAGACACTGGATATAGTTAAATAAATATTATACATAATGTACAGAACGAAGAGGAGGAAGTTCTTCTTCAAAATGAATGGAACAAACAAAGGTATTGACAGGATTTTCTTTCAAAGGTGCGTTCAACATGGACCAAGAAAGGGAGAGATGGAGAAAAATTGTGCACCAAGTTTATGACATAGCAGAGGACCATGACAGCCGACCATTGATCACGCGACGAAGAAGAAGAAAGTGGAGTTCCAAAAAGTTAAAAGCGAAATCATTGATAAATTAAATAAACGAAGAAATGTGTTTATGTATTACACCAAAAACTGAATGACTCAGGAAGCAAAATATTCCATAGTGAAAAATAAATAAAAAATCTTTCATGCTAGTATACTCGTATAAATGTCTAAAATGTTCCCTGTCACTTCGTCACATAATATTGTTTACCATATGAAATATATTTGGGCAGAAGTTCGCTTCTAGAATGACATTCTAATCTAAAGGAAAATGTCAAGTCATCACTATCGGGAAAACTAGACAAAAATTGACCCATTTTTTGTAAGGAAACTTTTGGAAACATTTCAAATAATCAATTTTAGCTAAGTAGACAGAAACGATGACCACATCAAAGAGTCTACGAGCAAAACAGTGTAATGGGTTTGATTGTTAATTTTCTCAATTCGTCAAATTATTCGTCGGTTCGACAACCTTAGCTCGTTTGAAGTTCATTATATTCGTAATTATTTCATTATATTCGTAATTAACATTCAAAGAAAGTCTGAAATTTATTTTATAATTTGAACATTTCAAGAGAAGCAAAGGTCTTCGCTGATTAGTCCCAAAGAAAACAACTCGGGCATAATATGTTTATTTGCTCAGCTAGTGAAAATGAGCCGTTATACTTGATACAACATTTAACAATGTTGGAGAAGGGAAAAAGGGTACTCGGATATAGAGAAGGGAAAAAGGATAATCGGATAAATAAAAGGATGTGAACATATATTCTCTCTATCTGCCCCAACATGACTTGATGATATGTAAATACGTATACATCCGACTACGAAAATATTAATAGAACTTGACTTATTTTCTAAGAATGAAAAATATATATTCCCAGATTAAAATCCAATTTAGCAGATGTTTATGAATTTCGATTGGTATAATTATAAAGTCCAATAAACATGTTTTATTTTATTATATTGTATTTCATTGGTCAAATGAACTTTTTGATACAATAGACTAAAAAACAAGAAATAAAATTTAACATTGACATGTTAGCAATGTTATAGAATAGGAAAAAAAAATATAAGACGAACCAATAAAACAAAGCGAACCTTTACAATTTAATCAATTCTTCCCAACAAGAGCAAATTTTTCTCTTTACCCCTGTAAGTAGTTTAAGTCAAATGAAAATCCATACAATTGATTTCCCAATCTGTGCAGTCTTGTTATGCAAGAGTTGTACAAATAATTAATTGCAACCACTTCGCTATGGAACAATTTTTTTGCCGGGTGGGCCTACAAAGAACGTGTAACATGACAAACTGAAAAAGTTCCTGACTATTGAAATACGAGCTGATAATCTCAAATGGTGGGGTTAGGTCAAACATTTTTCTTCTATCTGACAAAATTGTAAGACTCATCACATTAAAGTTTATTCAGTGTGCGCATCGTAGTTGGGCGACCATATTACAGATATATATTGCAATATTCTACACAATGTAAAGTGTTTACAATTTCAATTGTACATAATTATTATAAATTATTTGAAAGTTGACATCGACGGGGGATGAAATAAATAATTAAATATGGTTGATCATCTGAACATTAAAATAAAAATCTTCCACGCTAGATACCACTTCAAAAGAAGAGTAACTAAATTCTTGTTGAATGCGAGACGAGAATTTGTGGAAGATGCCACGTCTCGTAATTTTTGAGGCATATGGAGATCAGATTTTGTGGTACTGCGACAATATTCTAACCACAAAATTATAACCGTATATTCTGTCTTCCGGCTTAATTATCTATTTCCATGTATGTGGTGTATTTTTTTAATTATTATTTTAGCAGTTGGCCTTCGTCTCGACTCAATACAGGTAGTTTCCTAGTGAGTTGGATTATGGTTTTTGTGAATTTTCTTGTAATTAGTTCTATCTGGCTTAGGACGGAAGTACACTTAATTAGGCAGGGAAGAGTTTTGTTTATTTCATTGTAAAAATTGAAAAGTATATTTTTTTTAATGAAATGAAAAATAAAAATATGAATTGGCAAATCGTTTACGATTTTTGGACCGTGCCTTGCATCCTTAAGCTGAATAGTTGAAAAGCTTTTCCACTTTGAATATCATACAGTCATGAGTAAAAAATATTGCGTTTAATACAGAAAATTCGGCTCCCATATAGAATACTGGGAAATGTTACGAGTAAGAATTGGCCAACTTCAAAGAAAATGCCAACTAGTCGCCTTGTGGATTGACATAAATAAAGAAAAAATCAAAAGACTTCATAAATTTATGATTACACTTAAAAACGTGACTCAATCCTTAAAGTTTTTATGTTGTTTATCATAAAAATTTTAAGGATTGAGTAATGAAGAACGAAGAACGAAATAAATGAAGAACGAAGATACATTGATTTGATTCGGTATTCAAGAAATGAAAAGTTGAATAAGTCACTAAAATTTTACGTAATTTAATTGATCTATTGGAGTTGTGAGAACCATTTGTGGAAGATGCCATGTCTCGTGGTTTTTAAGCCATTCGGAGATCACATTTTATGGTACTACGACAATATTCTAACTACAAATTGAAAACTCTATGTTCTGTATTGAGGTTTGATTATCTTTTACAGTGTTTTGTTTGATTCTTTGGCAGTTCGCTTACGTCTCGAATTAATACATGTTGTTTCCTAGTGAGTCAGAAATGGTTTTCGTAAGTTTTCTTGTTAATTAATTTATTAACATGGTATCCTTTAACGTCCAAATTAGTAATCCGACCTTGGTGAGCAACAAAGGCAATATTGCTATGAGTCCGATTATTCCAGTATTTGAGATAAGAACTACTGTTTTAAACACATCATTCGCAAGTACGTGTTGGCAATACTACCACAGATGTAATGATAACAAATTGCATACGTCAATCGAATTCGAGTGGTGTTACAAAACTAGGACCCTGTTTTCGGATACCATTGGAAGTTGAACCAGAAACCCACCCCCGGTAAAAGTCAATCTTCTAGGTCAGGCATTACCAAACGTTTACACAAAAGCTGTCGCAGGCCAGATGACATGTACGAGTACTTCAGTTAAGTGAAACGTTTTATATATATTATATAAATTGACAAATGCTGTAATGCCGACAATTAAACAAAACATACTGCGACTGTGAATGGAAAATTAAACAAAACCGGCTGTGATAGTGAAGTGAAAATGAAACAAAATGTAATGTGATCGTTTAGTGAAAATGAAACAAAACATACTGTGATCGTGAAGTTAAAATAAAACAAAGTATACAGCGATCATGAAGTGAAAATGAAACAAACATACTGTGACCGTGAAGTAAAAATTAAACAAAACACAATGCAGAAGCTATAACGAGACGTGAATATTCCAATTTTGAAACGAGTGCCATCGAAGTAAAACAAATCGGCAGGTGGAACAAATGCTTGCAATATAAAAATAATTTATTTTTCCCAGACAGATTTGCAAAACAAATGAAAATACATTTGCTGTCAGTATTGAAATTGGCATATGCAGTGACAATTAACAAGTCTCAAAGAGTGGCGGGGTGCCCGCCTATCTGTGGGACGGGTTGACGTTTTCATTGAAGTTTTGAAGATTTGGGGGGGAGGGGGTTGTTTTTGTTTTTATGCAGGTGTCACCTGTGTCTCTTCACTCAATGGTGTATTGCTAAAAGAGGAAAACGTTATCTGGTGCGGTGGGCGAGGATTTTTAAAGTTGTCGTGGAGAGATTGTTTTTCCCACTCAAAGGGTTCGCCGCCATTCCAAATAAAGAAGTGAACTATCTGTAATGAGAGAAAAGTACGAACATTATAATGATTAAATTTCATGCCATAAATCATTATTAAAAAAAAAACAAGGACAGCCTTGGTAATAAATTGGCGTATCTATCTACAGCAGTTTTAACCACAGGCAACTAAATGTTTCTTTCACAATAGTAATAATAATAATAAAAAGACAATTTGTATAGCGCCGTTTAGAAAGCAAACTCTCCCCAAGAGCGTTTTAGCTCGGGATTCGAACCCACTTTTATTGACAGATTAAAAAGGTTGAGTATAAGATAGAAAGGTAGTGGCTGCAGCTATAGATTAGGTACTTCTTCGCAAGAGTTTGAAAACGAGCTGATATTAAAATTAAAATTGGTCCTGGACCCAAGTAAAGAAAATTACTGGAATAATTCGATTTGATTTTTACCAAAAATGTTGTATACAAAGAAATATTCTGTATTGAAATATTTTTATTCCAGATTTCACACGTCCTTGAACGGACTTTCTAGCTAGTATTTATTATAAATCAATAACTACACTTTCAATTATAATAATACAAATCAATTAAAATTACTTAAAAAATAATCAATGAGAAAAATGAAGCAGCTGTTTATATAACATCGATTTTTTCATGTCAGGCTGCATGCATGGTTTTGACATATTTAAAATGGCTTACAAATGGGTAGAGTGGCTTTCAAGAGAGTTTGCACGCTTTAATACATTGAGAAGCTTAGTACGTAATATACAAAATATATCAATGTATTAGTAAGTATCTTTGCCGTGATTGGTTGATGTGATCCGTTAGTATTCAACTGGCATTCAACTATGCCGTGATTGGTTGATGTGATCCGTTTATTTGACGAAAAATATGGTGACCATAATGTTTGAAGTTAGGAAAAGGAAGAACATTGTGTGGACAAACTAAAGAAGTGGTAAGCTATCCACTTTTGCATTGTGATTTTTAATTGGTCTTAGAATTTATTAGTGTTAATTGTGTTTTCTTTGCCTATTGAATAAATAATTAGATTTTATATTGACCATTGATTTCATAATTTTCATTAGGTATATACCATAATCTGATATTATATTATTATTGTGGTAAGTATTTTATTGGAATATAATTAAAAATATATAATAATATATTACAAAATAAATCAAAATATGGTCATCCTAGACAAGCAGTGCAAACTTTCGTGAAACGCACTCTATCAGTAAATCATAATTTTTGGTGCAGAAATGGCCAGTTAATTGATTCTAAGAAATTTTATTAATATTACAATTCTAGAGACGTTCACAGGAAAATATATAACAAAATCCTAATTTTATAGTTGAAAAAAAGGGAACCCAACGTTTCCATTCTCGTTGGGTTTCAATTTATTTCTAAAAATGTTCGTGTCTGGTTTCAATTGGTTTTTTTAATCCCATAATTGTTGGTTGAAAGTGATTGTGAGATGACAATATTCCTTAAAACTCGAATAGCCATTACCAATTTTTCAAACGTTTTTCTGGTATGTACAATATTTGAAATGTTTATTAGGGGGAACTTCGAGGAAGGCATACGCCAGTAGAGTTTGGTGTCTAATTTTAATTATACAGCACAACTTATTGGTTACATATGTGGCCTAGTTGGTAAGATGTTTGACTTCCAATCAGGAGGTTCGGGTTCGATTCCCGATGGTACCCGAGTCTGGTAAAAGAGTTTTTTTGTAACAATATTCACGCGCTTTATATTTGTATGAGTGCGTTGTCCTTTCATATGCCGGGTAATTTTGCCAACGCGTGTGATAACGATCCGCGAATTCCAAGCTTACTTCAGTGATTTCAACCACCCTCTACAGTACATGTCGGTATGATTTGTAAAATATTTAGAGATATCCGTTGAGATATTTGTTATACCATGTGCAGAAAAATAATAATGAAGTGTTTTATTTTTTAGTCATGCCACGTATCCCTTAAATCCTAGAGCGCGTGAATTTCATGAATTTTAGTCATGCCACGTATCCCTTAAATCCTAGAGCGCGTGAATTTCAGTCATGCCACGTATCCCTTAAATCCTAGAGCGCGTGAATTTCATGAATTTTAGTCATGCCACGTATCCCTTAAATCCTAGAGCGCGTGAATTTCATGAATTGGCGATTACTGAAAGTCTTTCGACAACATACAGGATAAGGATCCTGACATAACATATTTGCCATGGACATGTTGCAAAAAAGAATAACGAAAGTCTTGAGAATTTGAAAGAGTTGAGGGGGGAAAAGTAAAAATAAGGTTTCCCACAAGATAAACGAACCTAATAACAGCGTCCTCTGTAAACTTTGTATTAAACATGGCTCAGGACTGAGAAGGATGGAGACAGGTGTTGCACCAAGTTCCAGAAATAGCAGAGGACTACGCCGCTCAGAGAAAAAGATGATTCTGGTAAATGTTTGTTTCATGTACGAGTACATTTCAAAAAGGTTATAAATCGTTTATTCAACAATCGAAAGAAATGGTTTTCCGCATCCAGTTTTTAAATGTGTAATTTATTCTACAAAATAAGAAAAATGAACTCTTTAGACGCGCAAATAGTATTATGATCCAGGCCAGACTTGAAGTTGAGCCAAAAACTACAAATGGGGTGATCAATATGAAATAGTCGCTTACGGTGAACTTCCGACTCTGTTTTGGTTTCCTATACAATATATTTGTCTGAAATAGAGCATATGAATATTTCCGCTTATATTTTGTGGTACGAAAATAAAATATGTGGCAAACCTTAATATCACATTTTGGTAATTAATTATAATATTTTAGATTAAGTTACCAGTAAATTAATACAAACTGATAATCACTGACATATTGTCGACAATATGGCTTCGATGAGTCCTCCAATTTTTGGACACATTGCTCGTTGCAAAGGAGACAATTTGGAGATGTTTGTGGTTACTGGGGGCGTGGAAGGACGATGCACAAGAGAAAGAACCTCAATGCGTTGGACTGACCAAGTTAGAGACGGTACTGAACAGTCGTTAGTCCTTCGAGTTGCGGAGTACAGGGATGGATGGAGAGGAATCAAAGAGATGTTCTTCTTGTTCATCACGTGCTCAATGGTAAGCGTCATGACCCCCAGCAATGTCTGCAACTCGCTGCACAAGTTATGTCACATTTTTTACGCCATATTTGAATGCAGCGTTTAAAGAGGATCCTGTTTACTCCTTTCTTTCTCATGTAACTTTTATATACTCAGTTGTACCATACTTGACCACAACAATGGTCGTTATTCCTCGTGGGAACAGACATTTAAATTCTTTGCTTGTATCAGAGTGCGCTATAGCTTTGACTACAAAAAAATCAATTTAATCTTACCCATTTTTCCTGCTGTAATTTTTTTCTTGCCATCTGAATTAATCTGCAGATCATATATTGTAGTACTGCAATAATAATTGGATCAATAATTTCCGAAGAGATCTCCATTCAGACTTACATCGGTACATTGGACCGATTAGCTAATCAGATGGCGTAAAATGATAGTTTTGCTGGATACGAAGTTTTCTACGAAAGCATTGGCTATTTGCTGAGCGTGTCGAACACTAGGCCTTAAACCACTTTGTAAGTATATTTATTGTGCTGCGAGTTACTTTTCTTATTCCGCGATGTCAGAAATTAGGTCCATCATGGTTACCATTCTTTTAACACTCAGATGGGTTGCCGTTGGAGGAGTTCCTTTGGTTAGACTTACTTTGTCCTCCATAACAGCGTGGATTATGGTGAAATTAAACAAACTTCTTTCTTTGGTCCATTATGTTTTCTTTAATAGGCAAAATGTGGGTAGGATCATTTTTGCATTTATATGTTTTCAATTTAAAGTGCATTTACCTTTAAATCTTGCTTTACAAGTTCACAATCTGTTACATCGCGTAAATTTAATTAAGTATTAGACTTTCAACTTGTCAATTTAGGAGTTTTCGCAAATTTAATGACATCACCATATAAATCACCTTTAATCGCCCATTTTAATTGCTTTCTTTTGATATCGCTAGGTGATAGTAGGGGTATATATAGCGCATAGTTGGCAGCCGAACACGATTTGGCTCTTACAGCCGCTTTCCTTATTACCGGCGCGTATAGCAGATTACTTTTATTTCGCTTTTCCTCGTACACTCGCGATTATCTCGACAGATAATAAACTAATTTAAGATCCAAATGTTTTTCGTCAACCGACGTAATGTTTTACTTTTTCTACCCAACTTGCGTAAACATTAAAACAATAGAATAAAAATACTTGATTATGTCAATATGTTGGCATAATCTCGAGTATATTAGAAATCGGTATCTCGAGTATAATAAAAATGCTACTTAAGGTGAAAAATTGAGGCGTATTATTCATTCTGCAGTGTGGTAAATTTGCTCGCAAGATAATATCAAGAGAATTTAATAATACCGATATGCTTCGAAACTTATGGTATATAATTATTTAATTAGAGCCAAATTAGAATGTGCATCTACAGTTTGGGCTCCTCATCAGCTCAAATATAAAAACAATATATAGTAGAACAAATACAAAAAAAAACAGATATACTCGTATATGGTACAGAACAAAAGGCGATTACCCAAAATATGCTCACCATGTCGAACTTCTCACGGTGTGTAACTATAGAATCCTCGAAACAAGAAGGCAAGAATCCATTGGGATATTTCTACTTAAGGTATTTCAAGGTTGCTTTAACTTTCCCGCGATTTTAGAAGCACTAAGTTTATATGTACCTAATAAATATAGCCGTGCAAGGAATCACCCTATGTTCTACATACCAACTTACAGGACGAATATCATGACTAAACACTCAGTCACGCGTGGTATAGAGATATTGAACCAACTGAATGACACTGTTGATATATTCTCGGTACAGCCTAGTAGTATGAGAAGAATCCTGGCTGGTATTCCTCCTAACGAATAAGCTAACGCTAGAAACAGATCCTCTTTGTAACAGGAGAAATCTGTGTAAAGTGGATATATATTTTTTTTATTCAATGATTACAATTGATCTTTAAAGAGCATTACGAACTAGAAAAGGTTGAATATCACCTTGAGAGACTGTGAACCTTTTTTTTTTCAATTCAAAAGATAGTTTTATATAGCGGCGTTTAGAGAGCGAATTATCCCTAAGAGCGCTCTATCTCGCGTCTCGAATCCACAATTACTAAACAAATCACGTCTGGCAACTATAGCAGCGCCCGAACGAATTATGTATTATTTGTATACAGTAAAATCTTATTAGATTATTGCAATCTGACGATTTCTTAAAATCAACCAGAAAGTTGTTTATAAGGCATTAAGTGAAAGCTAAACTGAAAACCTTTTATTTTAATCGTTATCTCTGAGAGAGAAGAACGGCATCTTATTGACTAGGCCACGGAGGTCGTCAAAATACAAATAAGTTAACAATCAGGGATGTAGTTCGGCTTACGCCAAAACTAATACACGATGGGAAAGGAAATGGTACTTACAGGTTTAGTGGTGATGGCGCGGAAGTCGTTTCGAGCTAAAAGGTTGACGTATGTACACCACACTTATTTTATCACAATGTTTGGGTTGATCCTATAAGCACTGGGTACTGGCCCACATATAGTCAATTTCAACTGCACGTAACACACGCGTTTGTAATATGAGTACATAAATACACCAATTCGAGTAACGAGAAATCGTCACATCAAAATTGTTTTGTTCACCCGTCCGGGTCGATGACACCCCCGACACGCCTGGAGGGCGACTGACTCGCTCGGGGATGACACACGCCGGCGCGCGTGGACGGCCATCTGGTCTATCCCCACATCACGGTCACGTTCCGCCCGCGTGGATCTGAGCTGATTTTACGTCACGCCGGTTTTGGCGTGAACATCCTGGGGGGCCGGGAGGACCTCCAACGGGAACCGGGCTAGCTTTGAAACCGGCCTTCTCAAGTGTCCACTGGTTGTATCCAGATCCACAACACGTGGCACTCCATCTTTGCCGGGTATGGTGCGGGTGATGCGTCCAAGTCGCCATTTCAGTGCCGGCAAGTTGTCCTCCTTTATTAGGACGAGCTCTCCGATTTGAGGAGGGGAGGATGGTGAAAGCCATTTAGAGCGGGTTTGAAGGGTGTGGAGATAGGATTGAGCGCTGAGAAATAAATGAAGTGTGGGCTGAGTGACAAATGGATTGTGGGCTGAGTGACAAATGGATTGTGGGCTGAGTGACAAATGGGTTGCGGGCTGAGAGACAAATGGACTGTGTTTGAGAGACAAATGAATTGTGTTTTGAGAGATAAATGAGTTTTGTTTGAGATATAAATGAGCTGCGTCTGAGAGACAAATGAATTGCATTTGAGAGACAAATGAATTGTGTTTGAGAGATTAATGAGTTGTGTTTGAGATACACATGAGCTGCGTTTGAGAGACAAATGAACCGCGCTTGAGAGACAAATGAATCGTGTTTGAGAGATAAATGAGTTTTGTTTGAGATATACATGAGCTGCGTTTGAGAGACAAATGAACCGCGCTTGAGAGACAAATGAATTGTGTTTGAGAGACAAATGAACCGCGCTTGGCTGAGCTGAGTTTGAGTGGCGTATGAGCCGAGTTTGGGCTGAGTTGAGCCCCAGTGGCGCCGATACCCTCTGATAGGGCTGAGGGTATGCGCCGAGCTTGGGCTGAGTTGAGTTTGAGTGGCGTATGAGCCGAGTTTGGGCTGAGTTTGGCCTCAGTGGCGCCGATACCCTCTGATAGGGCTGAAGGTATGCGCCGAGCTTGGGCTGAGTTGAGTTTGAGTGGCGTATGAGCCGAGTTTGGGCTGAGTTTGGCCCCAGTGGCGCCGATACCCTCTGATAGGGCTGAAGGTATGCGCCGAGCTTGGGCTGAGTTGAGTTTGAGTGGCGTATGAGCCGAGTTTGGGCTGAGTTTGGCCCCAGTGGCGCCGATACCCTCTGATAGGGCTGAAGGTATGCGCCGAGCTTGGGCTGAGTTGAGTTTGAGTGGCGTATGAGCCGAGTTTGGGCTGAGTTTGGCCCCAGTGGCGCCGATACCCTCTGATAGGGCTGAAGGTATGCGCCGAGCTTGGGCTGAGTTGAGTTTGAGTGGCGTCTATCATTCTTGGGCTCTATCATTCCTGAGCTCTATCATTCCTGAGCTCTATCATTCCTGAGCTCTATCATTCCTGAGCTCTATCATTCCTGGGCTCTATCATTCTTGGGCTCTATCATTCTTGGGCTCTATCATTCCTGAGCTCTATCATTCTTGGGCTCTATCATTCCTGGGCTCTATCATTCTTGGGCTCTATCATTCCTGAGCTCTATCATTCTTGGGCTCTATCATTCCTGAGCTCTATCATTCTTGGGCTCTATCATTCCTGAGCTCTATCATTCCTGGGCTCTATCATTCTTGGGCATTATCATTTGAGCTGAGTTGAGTTTGACTCATACCCTCTGATAAGGCTGAGGGTATTAGCCGAGTTTGGGCTGAGTTGAGTTTGAGCTGAAGCATGAGTTTGAGCTGAAACGCATGAGCTGAGAGGGCTGAGAGTATGAGCTGATTTGAGCTGAGCTGCATTTGAGCTGAGCTTATGGGCTGATCCCAGCCGAGGGGGCTGAGGGTATGAGCTGATCCCAGCCGAGAGGGCTGAGGGTATGGGTTGAGTGTATGAGCTGATTTGAGCTGAGCTACATTTGAGCTGAGCTTATGGGCTGATCCCAGCCGAGGGGGCTGAGGGTATGAGCTGATCTCAGCCGAGAGGGCTGAGGGTATGGGTTGAGTGTATGAGCTGAGCTTATGGGCTGATCCCAGCCGAGGGGGCTGAGGGTATGAGCTGATCTCAGCCGAGAGGGCTGAGGGTATGGGTTGAGTGTATGAGCTGATTTGAGCTGAGCTGCATTTGAGCTAAGCTTATGGGCTGATCCCATCCGAGGGGGCTGAGGGTATGAGCTGATCCCAGCCGAGAGGGCTGAGGGTATGGGTTGAGTGTATGAGCTGATTTGAGCTGAGCTGCATTTGAGCTAAGCTTATGGGCTGATCCCAGCCGAGGGGGCTGAGGGTATGAGCTGATTGCAGTGCAGGTTTGAGCAACGCAAAGTCACCAGACCGTGCCGGAGGCTATAGGCCTGCCGGGCCTCAAAGAGACCCTACCACTTTCCAAAACCCGGCCAAGAACATTAGAGCTGAGCAAAAGGCGACGCAAACGCAAATGGGACAAACCTAAGAAGAAGAAGAAGAAAAGGCAGATAATATTATGGGCAAGATGAGAAAGAACGTGGTTAGAGTTTGAGATTTTAAAATTTGAATTTGAAAAAAAATAAATTTTTGTAATAAAGAAGAAAACTAGCAAAGATAAAAATCTAAGAAGAAGAAGAAGAAAAGGCAGATAATATCATGGGCAAGATGAGAAAGCATGTGGTTAGAGTTTGAGATTTAAAATTAATAGCAATTTGAAAAAAATACTAATCGAAAGGGAAACCTTATTTTAAAAATTATATTACAATCAATTCTTAAAATTATTTTACATTTATTTTATAATTTATAATTATAAATAATTCCTTGTTCAAACACTGTGAACTTCCCCCCAAAGACATTTAGAACAAATCGCTATTTGCAAGTGTTATCATGTTATTTGTATATGTTAATATTAGAAACTGCTCTTGAGAATTATATATTATTTTTTTTTTGAAATATTTTTGTTCGCTCTGTGATAATACAAACTTTGAGGAATTTATCTTTTTGAAAGGAGAAATGTTTTTGATTTAAAAATTATGAAGCGGCTGTATTTGATTCGGATTATCTACGATTTTACATGGGCTGTGTAGATGTGAAAGTTTTGATTGGAGAATTTTTTGTGAAATGTTTTTGAATCGAAAAATTTTTTAAAGCGACTGTATTTGATAACGGTTTGTGATAGATTTAGTGGACTGTATTCATGGGTTGGTTACGGATCGTAGGACCATATAGTTCGGCTTACGCCAAAACTAATACACGATGGGAAAGGAAATGGTACTTACAGGTTTAGTGGTGATGGCGCGGAAGTCGTTTCGAGCTAAAAGGTTGACGTATGTACACCACACTTATTTTATCACAATGTTTGGGTTGATCCTATAAGCACTGGGTACTGGCCCACATATAGTCAATTTCAACTGCACGTAACACACGCGTTTGTAATATGAGTACATAAATACACCAATTCGAGTAACGAGAAATCGTCACATCAAAATTGTTTTGTTCACCCGTCCGGGTCGATGACACCCCCGACACGCCTGGAGGGCGACTGACTCGCTCGGGGATGACACACGCCGGCGCGCGTGGACGGCCATCTGGTCTATCCCCACATCACGGTCACGTTCCGCCCGCGTGGATCTGAGCTGATTTTACGTCACGCCGGTTTTGGCGTGAACAGGATGAAATGAGTGAAATATGTGGCGGAGAAAGAAAACAGTGCTACTTAAATGGAATCAGACGGTACACATCACAAGAAATATACATAATTTGCGAAAAAAACAACAGGTAATTTAATTTGGAAACACAATTTTAATGGATTTGGGCCTTTCATTTGTCGTGTCCCCAGTAAACTAGGATTTTGCCTGTATCTCACTGAGGACATATAGCATAAAAAATAAATCGATACTTCTTTCCGATTTTTTATTATACTACAAAACTTTTTGACTAACCTAGTACATACCATATAAAACCTTGTTGTATATTCTCATCAACCTGACAAACAGTGACACTCAATTACATACATATGTACCATATATGATACATCACGCGAAATCAAACTCGTCACACTTCATTACTCCAGACAGACCAAAACATTCATCCCACAATATACCGAACATAATCATAAAAAATACATATATATAAAAATATAAAACAACAAAAAACACCACACTCAAGAGCTCACATAAACCCTTTCCACAAGTCATTCCTCTTGCAAGCCCAAGTACTCAAACTCCTGTCGCAATAACAACCACGCTCCGATCGACTGCCTAAATTGTTTTCCTCCCTTTGCCTTTATTGAATTCGGCACCCCATTGTATGTCATGGGAGCTAAATACGCATATTGCCTTTGGGCAAAAGATGTTTTAACTCTAGGGATGTTGAAGATTTGATCAGTTGCCATGCATGTCATGTTCGATTAGAAGTTTCTTCATAAATTTATTCACACTATAGTTCATATCCCTAATATGTGTACTCTAATTGGTATGCCCACTCCCGCTAGAAACACAAGGAATCTTTTACAATTCAAATGTATCAACGACATTTGGCTAATTGATATCGCACAATATCAAAAGCACAGTATCAAAGATTAATAAAACTTCTTAAAATCAATATTGAAGACATTACTTTCAAATTATGATTTGTGGAATGTATAGGTACAGTCACAATATAAAAGATGACGAATACAAATATCGTAAATGTGAAAGGATACTTGCATCAAAAAAAATTGGTGTTATGCTATCTCACAGCCACCGTAACGCCCAGGAGCCTTGTCTGCCATCCTTGGCCTTTGTCAACTACAAATCTTTTAACAAAAGATTCAGCAAAACATACATCCTACATCCTGACAATATCTCTTTTACGTGACAAATTACGTTTTAAATTAATTTGAAATGTAACAGCAAGTATTATATTTCAAATACATTTAAAAAAAACGAACCATTACATTTGAAGAGAACGATGGAAGGAATACTTTGATGAAGTAAAAGTACGATAGTATGAACAGTAATAATAATAATAAGAATCCTAAATGAGATGAATTATATATATATGTGTGAAATTGCCTTAAGTAAGCTAGTGTGGCTATCAAAATATAACTAAGGGGGAGGCTGCATGGTTTGATAGCATATCTCCTGAGAATATTGCATATGGAGGATGTGGATGGACTGATTGAATGGATACATGTATATTATAATAAATGTTGAAACTCTCAATGCTCTCCTTATTACTGGAGAAAGGCAAAAATTATATAAGAGAAAAGGGTCTAGAACGGAGTGAAATAACTACAAATCCATCAGATTATTAAGTGTGGTGGGCAAACTGTTTGCAAGGATTTGGATTTAATTAGGGAGGAAAATAATTGAAATGAAAGAAATACGCGTATAAGATAACTGAGGTGCTTTTTGATGATAGAGGATGGACCTGATTGTTGGGTTACGGAACACATCTGTGAAATGTTTGGGAAAGGGGTACTTTGTGAATCATTACCATTATTACCGTAAAACGCTTCCATTCAGGTCGGTCCACAGTCCGGTACTCCCACTCACACAAGTTATTGATAGTTAACTTTTTTATCTTTGGAAGGAAATAAAAAGTATTATTTTCGTGTTCTTTTTTCTGACTGTCGATGAAATAGTGTACCATATATTAAAAGGGCAATCAAGTACGCTGTACTTATGTATATACTCGTATTTTTTTCTGATTGTCGATGAAATAGTGTATATTAAAAGGGCAATCAAGTACGTTGTACTTTTGTATAAACTCGTATTTTTTTAAATATTTCGTCGCTAATGCGTTTTTAATGAAAGTGCAAATTCTGAGAAGCAATTAGTCAAAAGTATGTTGTTCTTAATAATAATGCGTTAAAAAAATATATATTTCAGAAACTGAAGATTCGAGGAAACACCTAATTTCAATGTGTGGACGCAAATTTTTGTTATTTTGTCGTCTAATAAAGGATCGCTTGTTTCGTTACGAAATTCCAACATCAAATAATATCCTGATGTCTGATTTCTTACATTAAACCCTAACCATTGATACACCTAAAAAGTTTTCATTTTTTTATTACACTTTCATTTTATACGGCATAACATGATGGCAATAATGCCTAATGGCAATGAGTCAAATTTGTCTCTTCCAGCCTAAGAGAATGATGCTTCAGAAGTCACATATATATTTCCTTTTTCTTAAGGGTCTATATTTTCTCTTCGCAGAGTGCAGTTGAAAAAAAACCACAGTGTAAGCAAACAAATTTTGGATTTGAGAATTATATACCGACTCTGACAGTCGATATGTTATCATCCCCGCGTGATAGTATCATATAAGGAAAATTCTCCTTGGCATCCTTGGTTCAATATGAATAATTTTTAATCA
>OX463840.1:9454349-9597364 GCA_949825065.1 Odontocerum albicorne | reverse complement strand
AACATACATACATACATATTATATATATATATATATATATATATATATATATATATATATATATATATATATATATATATATATATATATATATATATATATATATATATATATATATATATATAT
This sequence comes from Odontocerum albicorne, assembly GCA_949825065.1. Classification (NCBI taxonomy): domain Eukaryota; kingdom Metazoa; phylum Arthropoda; class Insecta; order Trichoptera; family Odontoceridae; genus Odontocerum; species Odontocerum albicorne. The sequence continues at coordinate 9,597,238 of OX463840.1, read as the reverse complement.
ATATATATATATATATATATATATATATATATATATATATATATATATATATATATATATATACACATATTTTTTTCCATTATTTTTTCCCCATGTCCAAACCATCTTAACGTGGTCTTCTTCATCCTTAACATATCAGCCTGTGAAGTTCACATTCATCCCTTCATCACTTCATTCCATATTCTGTCATACGTTGTTTCTCCGTGTATTATTCTCAATGCATGCATTTCTACAGCATGTATTCAGCTCATCTCAGCTTTATCAACGTCCACGTTTCGTTCTCATGCATCAAAATTGGCACCAAAATACTATTGTGGACTAGTATAACATATTCGAAGATTTTGATACTGTCCGGTTAGAGTATATATGTTTTAGTGTCCTATTGACTTCGTATCCTATCGTTACACACCGTTCTATATTCTTCTTAACCCTTCAATAATTTGAGAAAATACAATCCAAATAGCAGAATTCCCCAACCTGCTCGCATCTTTCAGTATTCACTCATATGTCGCAATTACTTTTCCTTTCACAATTTCTAATCATCATTACTTAAGATTCCCAACATTCATTGAATTGTCACACAATGTCATGAAATGAACTAAAAAATAATATTGTAGTATTATAAGATATCATTAGTAGTCATCAATATTTTTCTTGAAATAATACTGAGTGTTCTAAAGAAGAAAAAAAAAGAATTACCAAATTGAAAAAACTATGTTCTTTCCAAAAACAAAATGAAAATAAAACATTCAAATTTTAAAAGAAAAAAGGGAGCAAACAAAGAAATTGTTCATGAAAACCCAAAGCACCTTAGAACCAGAATTTACAACTCAGTGAGTCGACTTGCTAAGTCCTGAACCAGGCATTAATTTCTCTCCATGTTTTCATTTTATTCAGCGAGAAATCAAATTTATCACGAATCGACGGAATTACTTCCCGCCCTGGTACTCGTATAATCCCCGCTGAAAACTTGATGTTTATTTGAATACGCATTGTACGAGTACGTATTGTCTGCTTTTCGACGCAATTTAAGTTTTGCTTTCAAATGAATCCTAACGTCGACAAGCCCCGCTGCTGAATTGTATATAGATATTTAAAGCAGAAAAAACACCATCCGTATTAATATGTTATGTTGTGGATTGATATAACCATACAGAATGATTCTCCGAGAAATACTACAGAGGCGGATTTGTTTTAATTTATATTACATATATTAAATGAGATTAAAAACATAAATTAGAAGATTCTGTGTTTTAATGCCCAAAAGCAAAGAAAAACTATTATAGCATAGTGAAAAGCTGCAAATATGGAATCTTTTGTAAATCGACACGTTAAATAATTCAATTGCGCGATGTACGTTTTGGAGTTGGCATAGAGCACAGATCTCCATACTTTTCTATATATGAGTGTACATACTCGTAGCTCTCGTCTCTTCGACATCCATACAACTCGTCATGCATGCTCTTATGTTTCTCATACTTTTTTAATTAAAATTTCTCAGACTATACTCTTCATCTCTTTTCTCGGTCTACCTCTTCTCGCTCGCAATTTTTTAAAGCAATCTTTCACACATATGTATTTTCATAACCCATACTCTCAACGTGTATAAACCATTTCTAGATTTATTATTAATATAACTTGTAACGTCTATCCCTAACAAACAGTTATCCTTTATCCGATAAATCCTTTCTCGAACAAACATTGTAATAACATTGTAACACATATTCTACGCAAGGTTCGCATTTCTACCATTATTATTGGGCTTCCTCTCAGTACACAAGCTTCCATTTTAATGTAATATAATTTAATGCAAACAAAAAATGCAATACCTAGAATGTCTAAAATGGCGAAAGCATTTGTCCGACAAGCGGCATCCCACTTCAAAGCTCGGAATTCGAATGTACTCCTTTCCGAGTTTGTGCAGTCTAGATATGAGAGAATTCGCAAAATAATTTGTTGTATAATTTTCACATAGAATTGCTGTACGCTATACGCTAACTCAGCCATGATGTAAAAAATAATAAAGGAAGACTTTCTAAAAACGTGCTGTAGAGTGAAATAGCAAAAGGAACCAGATATTTCCTAAACTTAGGTTTAAGGACACCTACAAAAAGACATCTTGTCTTTCCGCCTAGGTATCATGCATTGGGAAAAGCAGGCCAAAAACCGAAACCAGTGAAGTATTGTTCGCGACGGGCAGCTTGCTCATGACTAGGTTTGGCTAGCTGACCTGCGTTGAAAGTAACTTCAAAGACAGTTGTTCTTTGAGGTCCCAGAAGAACCTGTCTATGTTTGCAGCGGACGTGGGAGGAAATGCGCGTCTAGGATCGGATTCTGTAAGAGATGTGACGGAGTTGCTGCGACATTCAATCGTCTCTCACAGACTAAATGAGTCAATCATAAAACTATTGCTTGCTCTGCTGAGCAAATGTTATTAGTTAAATCAGTAAATATGGCAACGTATAATAATACATCGACCGACGTCTGCAAATATTAATTAGGCTTGACAAACATCTAAAAAAAAATGCTGAATTGCTATTGATAAAAATCATCATTTTCACAAAACTCAAAATTAAAAACTAGACGAGTTAAATATAGTGAGAGGTATGGTATCTATTATACATAACTATTTATTTAACATATATTTCAATTTTAACACTTTCATTTCAACACATCCATACAACTTATATTAGGTCCTTACATATGAAATTGGCGTTTTGCCGTACTGGCAACTTTGATCTCAAATATCTTCTCTTTGGTTAGGAATTTCAAATTCAAATTTATACAGCTATTTACTCAAGTATTTGTGTTTCGAAAATTATAATTCATTTGTTTTTTCCTCAATTGTTTTTTTTCTTTGCGTCACTCAGTTTACAAAATGGAAAACTTGAAATATCGCGTTATTTACGAGTACGAGTTCCACCGTGGCACCAGTGCTGCAGAAACGGCTCGAAGGATTAATGATGTGTATGGCGACGGTGCCGCAAAAGAAAACACAGTGCGTTTTTGGTTCCAACGTTTTCGTTCTGGAAATTTCGACCTGCAGAAAAAGCCCCGTGGACGGCCGGAGACCAAAGTTGATAATGAAGAATTGAAGGCTATTGTGGAAGCGGATCCACCGCAAACCACGTCCGAGTTAGCTGCAGGCTGCGGTGTTAGTGATAAAACTGTTTTAATCCACTTGAAGCAAATTGGGAAGGTGAAAAAGCTTAAAAGGTGGGTACCTCACGAATTGAGTGAAGCAAATCAAGAAACGCGCGTTGACTGCTGCGTTGCATTACTCAACCGGCACAATAATGAAGGGATTTTGAATCGAATCATTACCTGTGATGAAAAATGGATCCTGTATGATAATCGGAAGCGCTCATCGCAATGGCTGAACCCTGCCGAACCAGCCAAACCATGCCCCAAGCGAAAATTGACTCCAAAAAAGTTACTTGTGAGCGTTTGGTGGACTAGTGCTGGTGTCGTTCACTACAGCTTTCTTAAATCTGGCCAGACGATTACGGCAGATGTCTTTTGTCCGTAACTGCAAACCATGATGGAAAAGCTAGCTGCTAAACAACCGAGGCTGGTTAATCGCTCTAGGCCACTGCTGCTTCATGATAACGCAAGACCACACACTGCACAACAGACGGCTACCAAATTAGAAGAGCTTCAATTGGAATGTCTAAGACATCCACCATACTCTCCGGACCTTGCCCCAACAGATTACTATTTTTTTCGAAATTTGGATAACTTCTTGCAAGGGAAAAAATTCAACTCCGATGGGGCAGTCCAAACCGACTTCAAAGATTTTATTGATTCCCGTCCGAATGTTTTTTTTAGTAAAGGGATCGATGAACTACCTATGAGATGGCAAAAGTGCATAGATAGCAATGGTACATACTTTGATTAAATAAATATATTATATTAAAAAAAAATCAACTTTATGTTCCTCCCAAACAAAACGCCAATTTCATATGTAAGGACCTAATATTACAACTTCTACGATTTCTCTGACTTTATATATTTTCGTCTTTTATAATAGCATTCACTTAATCCAACTATATTTTCTTTGGTCTTCCTCTCACTCACATTTACAACACATATCTGTATTGTTAGTATTTGTTCATTTATTCGTTCCGCATGCCAAAACCATCTCAACGTACTGTTCTTCCTCTTCCTTAAAACATCAACCTTAAGTTCACATTCATCCTTTATCACTTCATTCCATATTCTGTCATACATTATCACTCCATCTTACTTCTTAAGTATCTCTTAAAAACTAATAAGGATAAAGAAGCACATCTGATTTAGATAATAAAAATCGTTCCCAACAAAAGCCGAGTGAACCAAAAAGGATGTGAAAAATAATGTATGTTTATGTGCCCATTGACTTTTGTTTCCTATCGGTATACACCGTTCGATATATCTCATGATTAATCATTAAAATAATGTATGTTTATGTGCCCATTGACTTTTGTTTCCTATCGGTATACACCGTTCGATATATCTCATGATTAATCATTAAAATAATGTATGTTTATGTGCCCATTGACTTTTGTTTCCTATCGGTATACACCGTTCGATATATCTCATGATTAATCATTAAAATAATGTGTGTTTATGTGCCCATTGACTTTTATTTCCTATCGGTATACACCGTTCGATATATCTCATGATTAATCATTAAAATAATGTATGTTTATGTGCCCATTGACTTTTGTTTCCTATCGGTATACACCGTTCGATATATCTCATGATTAATCGTTGAAATAATATTTCTCGTAATTAATAGATATGTACAAATGAAATTGATGATTGATTGTATGGGACAGTCCGTGACTGGGTAAATATTATAAGGGAATCCGAAAAGAAATAATTCAATCGTAATTCAATTATTTTTCTCATTTTCATCCTACGGAGTACATTGGAATAGGTTTGATTTGGATATTGAAAATCGTGAAGGATTTTAAGGTTTACATACGAAAACGTGCGTATGATTGAATATTTATTCAATAAAACAGTTTTTTGTCCTGCAAGATTCGTTCCAAAAAAATATCCCGCCAACGACTGGGATTTTTTATTCGATTCTTGAATATCTGTAAGATTAGAACATGTTTATAAGGTTTATTTATAAGGCGACTGAGGGTTTGATAACATGAGAGACTTAGAGACTTTGGACGTTGTCTAATGGGATTAATTTGTAAAAGATAGAGAAGCTACGAGTATTGGCTGTACTAAGAGGCTATACTGTCGTATTTTATACAGTGAGTAAACAAAGATTTTTTTAAATATATGTCAATGTATGAAAAAATAAGGAAAAAAGGATACATCAGAAATAAATGCATGGAAAAAATTGATGTTTTAAGTAACATGAATTTGGATTGGGCATGTGGAGATTATGAATAATGAAAAAATGTCTCAGCGAGTATACAAGTCAGAAGTGCAAGATGTGCGTGGAAAAAAGCAGACCGAAAAAAACGTTGATAGGTCAAGTAGACCAGATTTTGAAAGGTAAATTGAGAAGTATGAATAATAGAAGATTGTGCATGGCGAGATGTATCGATGTGCAGGAGGCGACAGTTGTGCAATTCGATAGAAAAGTTTGGAGATTTGTTCTCTCTGACTACCTCGCAAGGGAGACGGCTTGTTGAATATATAGGTATCATCCAGTGAAAACTGGTGGCTTCATTACGGTTACACGATCACTTCCAACCAACCAGAAAGATGTTAACTCATTTATTCCCACAAGATATCTGAATGTTCACATTTTGAACAGCGTTGTCGGAAGATAACATTGTCTTCAGACCCTGTAATCGGTTATTTTTCAAAATGTATAGATTAGCCACGAAACTCGCTGTTCATCATCGTAGGTAACAATACTCGTACACGCTAGAATTCATCTGACAAACTTACCAGGTTGTGATCTTTTTACTTTTTCGGTCAAATTCATCGAACACGAAACCCTTGAGTGGAAGATAAGTATCTTACCAACCACGCCAAGAGGGTCGCACTATTTACGAGAAATGTTAGCAAAGCTTTAGGCGACAACTAAACTTAAACATCGAACAGGCCATGGAGACAGTCTAATAAGGTTTAATAGGTGCCCCCTAAAAACGCGTTGAAACCCAGATTTTTTAAAAGGGTTTCAGTTTAGAATTCACTTAAGTCTCTTTCTGGTAATTTGGAAGAAATATCCTCAATCTGATAAACCTGCCAGATTGTACAACGAAAGTGTAAGACAATACAACGAACCCGCTTTTACATAAGGCAATACTACATATCGTTAGTCTAACAAATATATAGCGCCAATGCGAGTGGTAAAAGACGACCAAGGAAAGTATGGTTGGATCAAGTGAATGATAATTTGAAAGAGGGGACAGTAAAATATCAGTGATATGGTAGTTGTAGGTGTACGGATGTAGAAAAGGTGAATATGTGTCAATATAGGAATATCTGGCGCTCTGTCCTCTCTGCTTACCCCAACAAGGAAATGGCGTGATGGTATGTATGTATGTAAGACTCGCTTCTACAATAAAAGAATTGAAAAATCTTATTAGACAAAATATGGTGACAATTTGAAAATTATTGTAATAAAATTTTGATCAAAATTTTAAGTATCATAAAAATGTGTTTAAGCAGTTAGAAACTGTTTCAATTTAAATTAGTTTTGCAAGACATTTAGCTATTTGCAGTTAATTATTTCATTTTGTTTATAACGGTAGATAAGCCATATTTCGTGTTAAACAATTCTATTGAATTTCTGAGAATGCAATATCAAAAAATGAGTTTCCACAGAAATGGTATCCAGTCTGCTTAATAAATATTCATTCTTAAAACAACTGGAGTAAAGGAATCAAATATTGTTTTTACAAGTTCATTTGATAACACAGAACAACCCAAGGAAATTTAAATAACCACGTTATATTTTAATATTAAAAATACAATTTAAATATTAAAAGAAAATACAATACGCAAAAATATTTCAGTTTGGTTTTACTTCAGAGTTTGTTAAACATCATTCTGATTCTTCGTATTTTGTGAGGTACTTTTGAACATAACTGAATTGGTAATTTGAACAAATTGAATAGCGTGGCCGGAAGACAGTATTACCTTCGGTCCCAGTAATCGAGCTTTCGGGTAAAAACCACTAGAACACGCACCAAATTTGTGATTCGTCATTGCATGTGTTGACAATGCTAATCCACGTGAAATGTCAACTCTTGCGCACGTACTCGAATATTTTTACCACACGAACTATTGATCAGGGACCATTTTTCCGGATATCGTCAGGATTTTTTTTATTTATATTAATAATATATTAGGGATATCGGGAATTAATATATCATTTTAGGCACTGTTGTTTGAGTTCAGTTTGTGACCGTACGCGGTGGAGTAAACAAGTCCGGAAAATTTTATTTTGTAGTCCTATTGGTGAGCTTTATTTTTAGCGCAATAAACATTTTTTTAATGTTGAGGATAACATGTCAAACCCTAAGACTGATGAAGAACATCGTAAATAACAGAAATGGGGTAATTCTTCACGATGACAATGCGAATCCGAACACTACAAAAATTACCCGTGACAAAATTCATGAGTTGAATTGGGAGGTTCTACTACACTCCATATTCCCCGGATTTTGCTCCTTCAGACTAAAACCTATTCAGGTATTTGGAATACACATTCAAGGATAAACGATTTGATAATGAAGACGATGTAAAAAATCACCTAATTTTGTTTTTTTTTTATTCTAAACCGATTTATACAAGGAGGATTGAAAAATTGCAATAGAGATGGGAAATAGCTGGAAATAATGATAGAAATTATATTTTGGAAAAATATGTAACCATATTTAAAAAAAAACTTATAAAGTGATCTATGAAAAAAATGGATTTATTCCCGGTACTCTACATTTGATACTAGGTATTGGAATAACATCGAATCGCCTTCTGTGTCGGGTGATGGCGAAGCCATGCAAGCCAACCAACACGCCCACGCCCCACTCCGCCGGCGCGCATATCGCATGCATATATCACATACTTAAAGCGAAACAAATGCAAAAAAGGTTCAAATACCGAGTGAAATTTGAAATATATTACTTAACGTCAATTCAGATTGCCTCAATTATGACTACGTTCAACTTTCAAATTAAAAGAAAGCGTTTTTAGTTTATTTTTCCCGTTGGGACGCTAGAATTTGTACGCAAGAGGAATTTCATGTTTTCTTTCATTTTATCACTTTCTTACTTTACATATAAGCACGCCCCTATCAGAAAACCTGACAAAAATACAGCACTGCAAAAAACCACACATATAGGATAGGATAGACGGACATATTATTACGACATGTTCCTTTTGGAGAAGAGAGAAATGACGAATCACGACACCTTTCCATCCAAGTATACATCGTTTGTAGGTTAGTAAAACACTATTACAATTTCGTTGTAAATAGTACAACCTGGCTTGCCAAGTGGCATTTTCTTCCAACCAATTTGAAAGCTATTAAACAAGTCTTAAGTGAAAATCAAACTAGATACCTTTTTTAAAAAAATGCTAACGGGAATCGAACCCGCATTCCTCGGGTCGGAAGATATGCGTCTTATAAACTAGGCCTCGGAGATCGCGATTTAATACAAAATGTTATTCTACAATGTTAATGCAAATTCAATAAATAATACACTTAAAAAAACCATAAAGCAATAGAAATAAATGGTGCCTTGGCGAAATCGATTGTTTTTCTGACACAGCCATAAAAAACGATAAAACGGTATGATTTTTTTTTCGAGAAAACATATACCTTTATGGATATTTTTGCAGAGCAGACTTTTATAAGAACAATTCTTCTTCGCCTGTTTTCCATACTGATTTAAATAAAATGGGTGTGAAAATTAAGCACGCTCTGAATAAATTTTTTTATTCGAAAACATCTCTTTGAAACTTGATGCCAATTAAGGAAATTATAATTACACTTGAATTGTCTGAGAAAAATAAAGAAAGTCAAACACGCGCACCGCGGAGTTTCTTATTTTAATTTAAACTTTTCTCTTTGACTCATTAACGGGAAATTCGGTTCGCTAAATTATCAAAGCGGTCGTAAAATGCACCTCCATTTTGATCAATTTAAAAAGTACGACTCAAAAGTAAGGGATGATAAGGCAGAAAATTACGAACTACGAAGAGAGAAAATACAGCACAGTAAAAACATACTTTATTCCACAATTAAATACTTATAACTAATATTTCCATAATACAGTTTTAGGAAGCACTTGAAGACGACCCTTTCTGGAAAGTCTTATCAAAATTTACGATTGTATATGAACATTACACTACACCTAAAGCGGAATGTTTTACCATCACATATCAGAATATCTACAAAGGTTTCTTTGTAATTCGTCTACCCTTTGTAAGTTTCCAGCAATTTTCTTTCCAAAAATGTTTTTCTGAACATATGCAGATGATGATAAGTACCTCATCTAATGATCGCAGCCACTACCTTCTTATCGTTACACTAAACTCATATATATATATATATATATATATATATATATATATATATATATATATATATATATATATATATATATATATATATATATATATATATATATATATATATATATATATATATATATATATATATATATATATATATATATATATATATATATATATATATATATATATATATATATATATATATATATATATATATATATATATATATATATATATATATATATATATATATATATATATATATATATATATATATATATATATATATATATATTTGTTTTGTAATATTTTTAATCTGTTATTAATAGTGGTTCAAGCCCGGAGCTGGAGCACCTTTGATCTCCAAACGGCGCTGTATAAATATTCATGTTATTACTATTACTACTTATGTATAACAAGACAACACAACTTGGGCAATCTGTATGGGCATTATATGGGCTTTCATATGACTCAGACTACTTACAAGAGGAAAGTGAAAAGTAGTCATTGCCGGGATGAATTTTGTGAATAAAGTACATTATTGTATTGTACAATATTACACTTTCGTTGTATACAAAACAAACCGCCGGGCTTATTACCATGTGGAAATCTCTTCAAACTAATCAGAAAGGTGTAAAAGAGGCCTTAAGTAGAAACCAGATTATAATCCCTTTTAAAAAATCCCGTTTCCAACGGGAATCGAAACCGTAACCCTCGGGTTGGACGACAGGCGTCTTACCTGCTACGCTACGGAGGTCGACTTATTATTACATAATTATGTGGGTTTGGTTTGTAGGGTTCGTCTTATACAAACCCAATTGGCGGGCTTATTACCATGTGGCAATCTCTTCAAACTAACCAGAAAGATGTTAAAGAGGCCTTAAGTAAAAACCAGATTATAATCCATTTTAAAAAATTCCGGTTCCAACGGGAATCGAAACCGCAACCCCCGGTTTGAACAAGCGTCTTACCTGCTACGCTACGGAGGTCGAATTATTATATAATTATGTGGGTTTGCTTAGATGCTTTGTTCGGTTTGTCTTATACAGATTTTATATAAAAAAGGTCACTAAACCATTTCAATTCAGTTAGGGTAGTTTCGCTTATCTGAGATTTATTTTTAAAGGTAACCTTATACTCTGTCTCAAGAGGAAAGTGTGACATTTACTCATAATGTCTTATGGAATTTTATAAGTAAAAATGAAGCCAAATTTTGTATTGTTGCGTAGAGGGTAATGGAGAGAGCATGATTGATATAACCACGAGGGGAAAAAAGGAAAAATTGAACTCGTCCAATGACAAAGAATGCCGGTCAATTTGATGAGTCAAGGTACAAGGTAGTGACAATGGCCTAGTTATTTTGCACGAATAGGAAATCAACGGTGGACAACCACTGCCTTCAAATACGATTTCCGCGACAATATAAGACCAAGGAAAGGTCTAAAGCTCTGGCCGATCGACGAAATCCCTGACTTCGAAGGTGCACGCTGGCAGAAGACGGCAAGGAATAGAAGTAAATTGAAGTCGCTAGAAGGCCATCATCCTGCAGTGAATAGACAACGGCTGAGGGTTGGTTGAGATGAACTTAATTTTTTCATACAAAAGAGATTAGAAACATAAGAATGTTTAACAATAAATTACTTTATTATTCCACTTATTAAATTAATCCCCATCTACAATTTATTATTAAATAATATGGAGTTTCACAAAGTTAACGCCGAATCCTTGAGTAAAAAAACAAGAAACATTTATAAATAAAAGTAATATGACACTTATAAATACAAGTAAGGAAGAAGGCAAACATCATGGGCAAAGATCCTGTGACAAGAGGTTTGGATAAACATCCGTGCAGCTAGCTATTCCGGGCAACCGTAAATAAAATTCTGAAAGCTAATATGATAGCCAGCCCCCGGTAGACGGACAAGCTGCTACAGAAAGAAAACAAGAAAAGATACTGAAATCTATTAACGCAAGTTTGCTATTGAATGAGGCTAACGAAGATAAAATAAAATTGATTTCCCTCAGGACAACAAACGCCCTTGACCATTCAGTGACAATATCACAAAATATCCTTAATTTATTAAATTACGCCCCGAAAAACTCGAGCACATTTAGGTGCCCGCACCTCTATATTAACTAACCATGTGCATATTAAACAACCGTACATTATAAACCAGCTGGTTTTAAGCGAGACCTTTTGATTCCGCGCCTCCACATAAGCCGAGATACTGGAAGAGAGTCATTATCACCCAATCTCGGATTCCTCCCCTCAATCCAGGGGCGGGTGCAATGCCACGAAAACTTAGTAACAATCCCCAAAATTATATGATTAATAATCCTTACAGGTTTGCCAAAAAAATACCATTTTATGTTCACAATTATATGATTTAAAAAAAATCTAATTATTAATATTATTTTTCGATAAATTATACATAGCGCTCGTTGTTACAATAATTAAAATTAATCCAAAACAAGAACCCTTGTGAAAATTCCTCTGTATAATTGAGTTTTTAACTCCTTTTTGAGCATTTAACCATTTTGCTGACTTCGCAGTGGTAAAAATACTAAATTAAATTAGCTTAACTGTTTTTAGTTTTCGTTTATCATATTTTTCTAAGAAAAAGACTTGGAGCCAATTAGGGAAATTATAACACTTAAATTGTCTGAGAATAACGAGGAAAATTAAAGCATGCGCACTACGGTTTCTTATTCTTGTTTGGATTTTTTACATTGACTCGTTAAGAGAAAATTCGGCCAGCTTTATCAGCGTGGTCGTAAAATGGGCATCCGTTCTAAAAAAAAATCGACACAAAAGCCTAACTAAATCAGTTAAAAAAATACTAGTTATGAAAAGATAGAATAAAGCATAACATTTATTTGCAGTGCACTGGTAAACTGAATATTATTCTCAAGAGAAATGTGTTCAATCTACGACTTATACCCATAGTGATAAATGGCTGCGTAAATCACGAGTCAATTATTTGAACACAATGCACATGTCGAAGTCAATTGTACTACAGCAGATAAACCAGCAAAATCGGCGAGTAGGAGAGTCATTAATTGTACGTTTTCGACAACAGGAATCATTAGTTGATCAAACTCAATTCGAAATATCGCATACTATCCGCACTAATGAGAATATTCGAAGGGTACAAGAGTGTATTGCTGATGACCTAGCCACTTTAACTTGTTCACCGCGTTAAAAATAAAATTCCACGAATCCTGTGCGCGGCACAATTTCGGCGTTTTTTAATTTCTAAGTTTAAACGCGTATTTTGTTTAGAACCACTGACATTTTATTACAACACCAAGTAAACATGACACACAAGTAATTTTCTGATAATAAATAATAGTCATTACTCTTAAGCATATGACGTGCCGCTCAGCTCGGAATGTCTCGAATGACACTGCAACGAATTTTTAAAAGCGATTCACACCTTCTTTCGAATAAAATTCAGTTGATAATAATAATAAAATAATGATTTATATAGCGCCATTTAGAAAGCGGACTCTCCTCAAGGGCGCACTAACTTGGGATTCAAACCCACTAATATTGATTTATTAAACATATTATACAAAAGAAACAAATTGAGTGCAAGGATAACGAGGTGGTGCCTGCGGCCATTAGATTAGGAACTTTCCCACATTTGAATAATTAAAAAAAAAACATATTTGGTAAGAAAACCGCTGAAATCTTACCAAGGAAAGACGAACTACAAAGAAACCTTTGCAAATCTTCCAATATGTGATAGTAACAAATCCGGCTTTAGGTGTAGTGTATGTATGTAATGTTAATTTAAAATAATTAATTTTGATTAGACCTCCCAAAAAGGTTTGTATTCAAGAGCTTCCTCAAACTGGTTACGGCCGCCCATATCTCCCAGATGACAACCATGATGGAAACAAACTACCTTCAGACCGTCTGGCATATGTAGAAGATATGAAAGTATGGTAGTCCCACTAAAGGGAATTCACTCCAAATATAATATGTAAAATTTATGTTGCGATCTGAAAGTAGTTGCATTACTTTTAGGTTTGCAGGGTGGATTCATCAAGTTGTTTTTTATGCTATTGGGACACGAGGCATATAAAAAGACACTACTGTGTACAAAAATACCCCAAAAGGGAGAGTTTTGTTCCCAATGATAAAAACTTGGCTTGTTGTTCCGAATATGTTTGCCTCCTCTTCATTATCATAGACTAAGTAAAGAAGTCTACAGAAGCTGATAATTTCAAGACTTTTCTCTGTCTGACATAACATCCGTAAAGGTCCTGAAAATTTGAAAATAAACATTGTCCAGGAAAGTGCGCTGGGAAGGCGATGAATGCTCACGAATAAAATTGAGTGACCATATCAAGGAAGTCATTGGCACTAATGTGAAAACATCGTCAATAACGGCAGGGGGTAAAGAAGAAAGGAAGATAATGTTTCAGTCAGAGTAGCCCGGGGTGATTATTCGATCGTGAGGAACGAGACGCCAAAGTACAAGAAACCTGCTCATAATATTATATTGTTTTCCAATCAAATATTTTTTTAAAAATATTTTCTTTATCAGAAGACATAATAATAGGGGATATATTTGTTCACTTTAAATCCTGTATTCTTCATAAATTTGATAAATAAAAATAAGAGAAAATATTATATGGGATACTTTAGATATATTATCGTAGAATAAAAAAACATGAACTTGAATATTTAAAAACCAAGTCTTAGATTGAGATTTTCTCATACAATGGCGGCTCTACAAAGCGCTGTAGAACCTTTTTGTGTTCGCAGGTTGATTTATATTTTTTGATAATTTGGTAGAGCGCTGTTTCCCGATCATTATGACCACCTCAAGAGGGCTTCTCAACAAGTTCAATATAAAATAAAAGAGGTTGAGAGACACAAGTGTCGCTGTCTAGTTATCTAGTATATTAGCTACAGAAAAACATCAATTCAGACTTAAAATGGCCTAATAACAGAACCAGTCGGGAAGTAAAACCACCAATAATCAAGCCTGAGGCGCCCACATGCTTAGCATGAATGCTAACTTTTAGACTATGGCTACCAAAAATAGTCAGGGGTTGTGCATTCCTGGGCACTATGCGCGTAAGCAAGTCTGCACACTTAAAATGGTTTTGTGGATTGCCTATTGGCGTGGAACTATTTTCACCGGTCCATAAAATCTCTGAAATTCCATTGAAGAAATTTTCAGGAGTTAGAATCGTGTTTACACCTAGGAGTTTGAATCGTGTTTACGAGTATTCCAATCGTATCTGTACCTTTGGATGCGAAATGGCTTCATATAAATTTACTTGATAAAAAGAAATCGATGATCTTAGAAAGAAGTAGAGTCAAAGCGCCAGCAAGATGAGGTTAGTAATGAGGAACGACAGGGATGATGATGATGATATACTGAAAATAAAGAACCTATTGCATGCACAATTTTTTTTTAATTGACGGATTTCGTTTAACGAACATCTTCACAATGGATCCAAAAATCGGTAAATGGAAAAAAAATTCGAGGAATAAAATTAAATAAATTGTTAGCTATTTTCATCGAGTTTCACCAAGAACTCGCAAAGTTATAGATAGTCAAATTACATATATTAATGCCCTCTGCACATGATACTATATTCCAGAAATATCGAGAGATTTATTCCATTTATTCAATAAAAAAAATGTATGTTATATCATTCTGTTGTCGGCTTCGGCCATGGGTGAAATAAATATAAAGATGTTTTACATATTTTACACATACAGTTGCTGTTTGAGGAGCATGTTTTCGATAGATAGCAAGTAGGATAGAGAAAGATGTTGAAAACCATGTTGCTGCACAGAACAAGGGTAATGGCGCACTTAGTACGAATTCCGCCAATAAATCAATCGCATAATCTTGAAAAATGTTTGTGCACAGTGATGTACTAGTGCAAATCTTGATGTTTGGATGCGAAGTCTAGACATTGAAAGGATGTGATAAGAGCAGAATGCGGTGAATTGCATACTTTGTGTGAAATTCTGGTATTACGTTTGATAGAGTAAGAAATGGTCGGGTAAAGGATAAACGTTTGTTAGAGACCAATATTGTAAGTAGAGTTTACAAAACCTCGAGTCTGATTACAATGAGAAAATGAGTTGCGAAAGATTCACCAAAACAATAATGTACGTCTAAAATGGATAAACAACTAGTAACAGATAGACCGAGACAAAAATAGAAAGGAGAAATTTTAACCAAGGGAAAGGTGGGAAATATGAGAAGCAAAACAGCATATATGAAGAGATGTATGTTATGAATATTAATGAGGTCAGAGATTTGTACATAGAAAGAAAGTCATTGAGATCTGTCCTCTCTGCGTACCTCAAAAGTAAAAGTCGTTATTGTATGGATGTATTTATTAAAACTTGCCAATGACGGAATGAGTCAAACGTACTTACATACAATCACACCGTTTCTCTGCTAGAGTAGACAGGACAAAGCACCGGATTTTTTTATCTCGGCGCACATATTTCACCCCTTCCACATCCATACATCTTACATTATAGCTTCTACGGTTTCTCTTACTTATATTTCCTTCTTTCAAAATATAATTCACTTGGTCCAATCATACTCTTATTGGCCTTGCTCTATCACGCCTTTCACTGAAATTTGCACTATATGTTTGTTATGTTAGTATTTATTTTTTTCATTCTTCCAGATGCCCAAACTATCTCAGAGTGATATTCATCTTACCCAACACGTCAGCCTTACCCAACACGTCACTAGATTCCGTACTCTTTCATACTTAAAACCCCATTTATTTTTCTAAGTGCACGAATTTCTACAGCATTTATTCGGTTCTTTTCAATATTCTTCGATGCCCACGTTTCACTCCCATACATTTTTTTTTTAATTATTTTACACATGACAAGAAATATACATAGTTTGCGAAAAAAACAACAGGTAATTTAATTGGATCTGGGTTCGTTGCCTTTCATTTGTCGTGTCCCCAGTAAACTAGGCTTTTGCCTGTATCTCACTGAGGACATATAGCATGAAAAAATAAATCGATACTTCTTTCCGATTTTTTATTATGTAAAACCCCGTTGCACATTCTCATCAACCTGACAAACAGTGACACTCAATTACATATGTATACATAACGCGAAATCAAACCCCTCACACGTCATCACTCCAGACAGACCAAAAACATTCACCCCACAATGTAACGCACATAATCATAAAAAAATACCATACTCAAGAGCTCACACAAACCTTGGCTATAACTCATTCCTTTTGCAAGCCCAAGTACTCAAACTCTTGTCGCAATAACAACCACGCTCCGATAGACTGCCTAAATTGTTTTCCTTTTGCCTTTATCTAATTC
This sequence comes from Odontocerum albicorne, assembly GCA_949825065.1. Lineage (NCBI taxonomy): Eukaryota > Metazoa > Arthropoda > Insecta > Trichoptera > Odontoceridae > Odontocerum > Odontocerum albicorne. The sequence goes on along the minus strand of OX463840.1, from coordinate 9,580,411 downwards.
GGCACCCCATAGTATATCTTGGGAGCTAAATAGGCATAATGTCTTTAAGCAAAATATGTTTTAACTCTAGGGATGGTGAACATTTGATCAGTTGCCATGCGTGTCATGTGTCTTCGCTGAGTCTGCATCTTCCCCTCTTCTCGATGATAGTGCCAGAGAATGGATTTGAAATGTAAATTGGGTATGTTCAGGACCCGATACTCCCTGAAAAACTCCGCTGTGGGATACCGGGCAGGAAGTTTATTAATTATTTTTATATTAAATTTTTGTGAAACCCACAAAATGTGTTTTTGTGTTAAGGTGCATCCCCACAAACTGACATACCGTAAGAAAGTGCTGACTGACATAAGGCGAAGTATATACTTTCAAGAATATTTTCACTGAGCACATTTCGAATCATATGGAATATGTATGTGTAAAGTTGGTACTTAAATACTGCCGTGGACTATCATCATAGCAGATTTCGATGTCCTGTTCGAGGACATAGAGTTTAGTGCTCCATTGACTTCGTTTCCTATCACTACACGCTGTTCGATATCTCTCGTAACTCTTCAATCATATGAGAAAATACTAACCAAATCGCAGAATTCCTCAACTTGTTCCAATATTTCATTGTTCACAAACATATCGCATTTACTTTTCCTTTCACACTTTTCTATCACCATTATTTCGAATTTCGCAACATTCATTCTCATATCTACATATATGTTATTTGGAAAATTGTACGCGACGTTTGAATAGAGTTTGGCAGTCATAAGTTGGGTGCTATGTAATATCTAAACGACACACAAACACGTACGTGTCACCTTAGGTTCATATATTTTTATCAGTAACTCAAGCGGTCGATTTGATCACGCTTGAAAGCGATTCTCTGTGACGAATTTGAATATCAGAAACAATTACCTATAATCATAAACATGAATCCATTGGTTGTATGTTTACAAACATTTCAGCCACACAGACGTTCTTAGTTCGATACCATGTGTGCCCAAGACTGAATTAGCTTTCATAACTTTTCTATCAAAATGGATTGTGTCATTTTTAGTTAAACACACGTTTTTTATCACGTCATTCTTCATTGTTCATGCCAACAGACTAGACTCGAACCAACGGAAGGCTACCATAAAACTCAAACGGCAACATAAAACACATTATATCGTGCTTCAATGACATAATCCATTACCCTTTTCTGATCATTTATGACATTTAACGCTGTTTTCACTTTATATGAGTCTATATTTATTTTTACTGTATTATATTTACCTGGCGGGTTTGTTGCCATGTTGCGATCTTTTACAACCAACATAATGTAAGAAGAGACATGAGGTGAAACCATATTGACACTAACGGGAATCGAACTCCCAACTTCCGGTTCGGAAGATAGATTTTGTTCAAAATTGTACATTTTATTATTTTTGCATATAACATAATCCATCACATATTTTGTAACAATATTCTTATTGGTTGGTAAAAATTTATGTGCAGATATAAACCCGCTAAGTGTCGCTATGTACAATAACTGTGTCATAAATATAATCGGTAGATTTGATATTTGCAAAAATGGAATCTTAAAAAACTCTTGTAGCGACATGTGTTATGAAAAATAAGCTATGTAAGTAATTGTATTTCCAAACATGTATCTTTTTGCCCCTATAAACGGCCCTGCCTCAGAGGGTTCAACCATAAGCCCCGCTTTAATGCAAATATTTCACAACATCCCCGAGGGTTTAAAACCATAAAACCTAGTTCTGACTTATTCAGATATCCCTGGTTCAGCAAATAGAGAATTTGTAAAACAGTGTTCGTTCAAATATGCACTAAAATATGAGACGCTTTAAATTGCTCAGGAGATTGTTGCACAATGCATGAACTTTGCCAGCAGGAAAACATAATACAATGGGTTGCTAAAAAACGAGGCTTCAATGTTGAGGCACATTGTAAGAAAATCCTTGCATTTTTTTGAGTAAATAAAAAAAAACGAAAACAAAAATGTATATTTTCTGAAAGGTCCACTGAAAAACTGCTAAATAATTGAAGATCACTGAAAGAGAGCGGAGGAGATTTTATAAGCAAACAGAATGCTGTGAAATGGAACTTATGAATATTTGTAGCTTATTAGAGAGATTTATTGAATTACTTAAATATTTTATGCCTGAAAAAATGTTAAGTGTATGGAAATTCACGATTTGAATATGGGAAGGTTAACGAGGGGAAAAGTGGAAAACTTATGGGAATATTTCTATGAACGATGGTGTACTTAGTCAACAACATAGGAACACTTTTATGAGATTTTGATGTCTTCACATACAAGAAATATTTTTCTTAACAAAATACATAATATGTAGAAATAAGTAGAAAACAAACGAACACGTAGTGAATTAATGTGTCTGGAGAGGATATTTTTTTATTTCATTTATTTATTTACATTATACAGCTTACATATACATACAAGTTAAACCCAATTACGCACAAAGCTTTAAGATAAATACAAACAGTTATAAGAAATTGTTGTTAACAAATAAAAATATATTGTTAATTAAAACAACTAATTTCGATTACTTAGAAAGTTCAAAATGCTTTCTTTAAAATCATTTTCTAAAATGTTCAAGATGTAGATATTCGATGTTCAATTAAAAACGGATAGCCCACTTAACAAATGAAGAAAAATTGGCAAATAAGTTCTACGCATTGTCAGTTTAAATATATCGATATATACTCGTAAATGTTTCGAATAGTTGTCAACAACATAACACCATATATTTCCAACATAGTTATTGAATTCGATGTTAATCCCATCAGCAACTTAAATATAGAAGAAGAAACCCTAATATCCCTCCTCGCCCTTAGAAGGTAGTATTTCAACATAAGTAGAAGAAGCCTTGTAGGCCAGAGAGCCAAGGGTAGGAACCGCACTCACGCAAGTAGATATATTTAAAAAATATATCAATACGAATGCCAGAAATGAGAATTCTTCGTAAAATTTTCAATGTCAGACAGGAAGAAAATAGACAATTTGGCTGCCCAAGAAAGAATCGGAGGAAGCAAGCGGAGCAGTTGTGTGAATTGCTGGACTGGATATCACATATCGAAAGATTTTTTAGGCACACTACACTACACATAAAGCCGAATGTGCTACTATCACATATTGGAAGATCTACATAGATTTCTTTATAATTTGTCTTCCCTTAATAAGTTTTCTGCGGTCTTCTTACCAAATATGTTTTTCTAAAAACATACAGATTCGAGGATGTATCCGATCTAATGGTTACAGTCGCCATTTTCCTTTCTTAGTCAAACTCAAATAATTTTATTTTTCGTAATATTTTTCATATTTCAACAAGAGCGGGTTCGATTGGAACGATGCTCGTCGACGCCTTGAACAGTTCCTTCTGCTTCCAACTTATTTTTAATGCGAGCAATGATGAGTTGTGTTGCTGGATATCTTTCAAACTCCCTTCTGAAACAACTTGGCGTTTTCACTGCGTTCTCGCACTTCCAATAGCACTTTACGTTGAGGAGGCGTTAAGGTTATCTCTACACTTTAAATACATGTCCAAGACAATACAATTTATAATAGGATTAAGAAATGTTTGCAAACACAACCAATGCATTTTCATTTTTAAAATACTTATATTCTGAATGCTCTGGTTGAATGAATGCGCTGGTTGAATTTTTTTTTCTTCAAACCTTAGAGCTACGTTGCCATCAGTGTCTGAGCCAGAACGGCTACCAGTTTGAACACATGCTATATAGTAGTTCAAAATAATTACACATCTCACCCCTTAATTTGAATTATTAATATTTTACGTGTCAATTGTGTATACTTGTATAGATTTTTTGAGACGCCCTTTACACGTATATTGCCGTAACATTGACATTTAGCATTTTGATACGAACATTTGCGGTTGTGTTTCGAGTTAATGATAAAATGACCAGATTCAAGCATAAAATATCCAACTTAAATTTTATGTTTCGATATATTTGAGTTAACCATCTTCTTTCTCTCATGTAAGTTCTGTGAACTGTTATAATAATGACTCTCTCTCTCTTGAGATGTAAACTACCAACAGATAGCTGAGAGTCTCGTCGTCGATGCTGGGCTTCGTAGTCGAGGATCCCCTCGCCATTCCAACGTCTATTCAGTTGGAAAGCGAAGCTGTACCGTGGAGCCATTGTACACCAGCAAATTCACCGACCATACCGCTGTACTGGATTCGATGAGACACTGAAGTGAGACGATCGGAGCTCAAAGGCGTGTTTTCCCCTTTTTTTGAAAGAGCAGATATGACTGAGCTCATCTGAAGTTATCCTTATACCTCCGAATACGGTGGAAAAAATTCTGTGTAATTCGAGGAGAGTAGCACAGCCAGGAGCCTATATCTCTTCTGGTATCCATCTTTTTGGAGATCTTCCTGGAGGACGACTGCCAGCGGGTATTTGATTATTTGACACATTGAAAACTCTTGTTATCAATTCTTTCTACATAGCCTCAACAGTGTCTTCTACGTTTCTACATAATCTAACAATATCATCTACTATACACATTTTTCAGCTACGAGAGTTTGACTCTTTGTCTAAGTGTTTTGCTTGCGATGGTTCTGAGAACACTTTTCGTTTTTGTGGTATCTGCTTTATACCCTAATTCATAAGTCATGGTTGGACTCATTCTTGCTTTGTACGAGACAGCAACTTAAGTTACTTGTCCTCTTATTCCCAAGTGGAGAATGGTAAATAAGAAGAGATTTTGAAGATCGATACTTTAAAACTGAATTTTAATATATTTATTTATTTATTAACCGATAAACAAAACTTAAGTGTTTTTTACAAACCACAGTAACAATTATAAAACAAAAGATAACGTAATAACATCTTTAAAAAATCAAAATTCAGAAACTAAAAATGATTTCAAAATATTAGCAAGAAAATCCTAGTAATAAAAATAAAACACGATAGTAAAAAAAAAGCAATTAATAAAAAGTAAAACAATAAAAGATAATGCCGAAATGGACCCTCCTGAACCCGACAGCATCTACATTAAAAATATTCACCAAACTAGACATGGAGTTGACAAATTATTTCATTATCACGATTGATGAGTTACAACGTGCAAGAATCTGACCGAGGATCTAAAGGCAATTTTAATTCGACGAAACTGAAAGGTGCATCCATCTAAAAACATTCAGAAACATTATACAAGAATGAGGGCTCTTTATAATGAGTAGAAGGAACTTAATAATATTGACAACTTCTGCTATCCAAACAGTCGAAGATCCAAGAAGCTTTGCCTGAATCTTGAATGATTTTTCGGTCCCAAATTTATTTATGTTTTTTAAGTATCTTTCCGTGAATAATATTGTGTTATCAGTTGAGTCTTTTATGCAAATATGCTCGTACGTCCAAATGCAGCGATGATGGCATAAAAATGTCATTGTTGGAATTTTCTATTGACCGAGTAATAAGGTAAAGCAGTAAAACCCATGTCGGCCGTTTCTGATGCAATCAAACGACTAAGTAAACAGTTGTTAAACTCACACAATGGGGCTGAGGCATGTTTCTACTTCTATAATACATCGGGTTGTTATGTATTTACTGAGATATGAGTGAAGTATGCGAATGTTATTATAGTAACTTGTAACAAACCATCTTTTTATTTGATAATAGTACATGCTTCTCTGTCGGGGTAGGTTGAGATGTGCGATCGGCAGACTTTTCTATCGCGACACATCTTTCCCCTCTTCTACATCTATACAACTTCTACGATTTCCGACTCTACGTTTCCTTCTTTGAAAATATACACTTGATTCAATCATCCTTTCCTTGGTCTACCGCGCCCTTTCTCTACTACGCCTTTCACTCACATTTGCAATGTACATATGTTTTGTCAGCCTTTCTTCATTAATTCGTTCCAGATGTCCAAACCATATGAGAGAACTCTTCTTTATCTTACTCAACAATTAATCTTAAATTCACATTCATCTCTAATCACTTCATTCCGTATTCTGTCACACATTGTCATTTCCAAGTGCACGCTTTTTCACAGCATTTATTCGACTCTTCTTTTTCCACGTCTACGTGTCACTCCCATACTTCAAAGTTGGTACTGTAATACTGCTATGGACTAATTATATATAGTGAATTATATAAATATGTATTCACTATACCACAGGGTAGCTCATTATTCACGCACCAGTACTTTAATTCGGACGTTGTGGATCTCGTGGCTTCAATTCTTGCACCAATTGAATTATATACGGAAATAGGTGCAAATCGCTTCTTACAACTCGTTTTCATGATAGTCGAGAGTTTTAATGCTGCGCTGAACGTTATGTGGTTGAGTAACTTGATAATCAGCAACACTCTTGTTCCCTTGAATATTATAATTAGTGAGTCTATGTTAGTACGCGGTCTTCCAACAAGATCGCTGCTGTTGAAAACGTACAATTAATATCCGAATCGTCGATCTTGCTTGTTAATCTGCATCAGTAAAATTACCTCGATACGGGCGTTGTGTTCAAATAATTGACTCATGATTTTTACAGGCGTTGTGTTCAAATAATTGACTCATGATTTGTACGGGCGTTGTGTTCAAATAATTAACTCATGATTTGTACGGGCGTTGTGTTCAAATAATTGACTCATGATTTGTACGGGCGTTGTGTTCAAATAATTGACTCATGATTTGTACGGGCGATGTGTTCAAATAATTAACTCATGATTTGTACGGGCGTTGTGTTCAAATAATTGACTCATGATTTGCGAAATAAAATATAACCAATTTCGATCCCTTCTCTTGTTATATTACCGATAATAACTTAATGATTCCTTTTAAATTAACTGAAAAAATATCAAAAAAGAATCAAACTTAAGCTCAAACAAAGTGTGTTATCAAAATACTATTATTGAATATAATCGTATTGTTAAATGTTGTACAATTAAATGAATGTTCGAAACAGGAGAGCGCAAGATGGGCCAGCCTGTATCATCTGACACCTTATCGGGAAATATGATTTTATATCGGGAAATATATCATTGGTAGTATATATGGACTATTTGTGTTATCCCCTTACTTAAGTCTCGTCTACCCTCAAGGGAAAGAAACTAACCAACTTTATGAAACATTATTAAGTATCAAAATCTACTTAAATTATACTATTTTAGTACAAACTATGATATATGGAAGTGGACAAGGAAAAATACTGAGAGGAGGATTGTAGAGAAATAAAGATTGTAGAAATGCGTGCACTAAGACTACATAAGGTAACGTAATGAAGGGATAAGGGATGAATGTGAACTTAAGGCTGATGTGGTGTGTATGATAAAAAAAGCACTCTGTAATTGTTTGGGCATGTAGAACGAATGAATGAAGAAAAACTAATAAAACAAACATATAATTTAAACGAAAATGGAAGGCGTGGTAGAAAAAAAATTAAATATAGTTAGATCAAATGAAAATTTTGAAAAAGGAAACGTAAAAAGTCATAGAAGTCTTGGGAATTGTATGAGGTACATGGGTGTGGAAGAGGCGAAGGGTGTATGTCGAGATAGGAATGACTGGCGGTCTGTCCTTTTTGCCTACTCCAACAGAAAGATACCGTGATGGTATGTATATATAAAACAATGCTAAAACTTGGATACTTACAAAGACTTTATTTTTATTATTTCGTATGGGTACCCTTCAACAACCTTAGTGACTCGGACATATTGTCTTTTGCCCCAGTATTAGAGCCATAGAATTTATAACCACTGGAGTAGGCATGGAACTTGTGGTTCGTCATTTCTCGTGTTGGTAACACTACCGCACGTGAAAAAACAACATTCGCACACGTGCTTTGGGGTCGAAGACAACATTGTTTCCCGGTCATGGTCTTCAATATGTCCGAATTATCTATTCAAATATGTTAAAGGTTACCATACAGAAGAAGGTGAATCTTTGACAATGTCTGTCGAGTCCAATCTAAACCTTGAACCCAGAGGTTATTGCACCGAAGGCTATTGTTCTTATTTCGAACACAATCAGGACCCGCCCCCTTATCCATTTGGCAATTGACTCAACAGTCACGATTTTAGAAATAGAAATATCCAATTGTCGAATCTGCCTTTTAAGAAAATTTGAACACAAAGAAAAACTGAGAGAGAGAAAAGCAATCAAACCCCGATTCATGTTGATAAGCCATTTTGATGTAAAAACTTTTTGTGCCAAAGCTTATCATTATACAAAAAACAACACAAAAAAAAATGATCCGTGTGCAATGTTGATATAAGTTCTAATATTCCACGCGACACAACCGTGGAAAACTTGTTATTCCATAAAACGATACAAAGGAATATAAACGATGGGGACATTGAGAATAAGTTTCAATATTTCTTGCAACATGATATCGGGAAATTATATATAACGCGATTGATGGTATGAAAAAGAAGTATTTGAAATTACGCAATAAAAATAAAACACGTAGAAAAAAAAATGAGACGATTTTCTCATTTACTAAACTAGAAAAGATTTTGCTTTAAGCCTTTTATCCGAGAATCAAAGAGTTGAAATACATGGAACATACCCTACAAAGCATTGGGAAATTTTTGTCATTTGGAGAACTGGACATACTAACAACGTCAAAAGCCTATTACAAAATTTGGACAATTAAAGCAGTAGATATATTCATAAAATATGAGGGTTGCTACTAAAGTTTTGAGATATGGCAACACCAGTATAGATACGTCAAATCTGAGATCAGCATCGTAAAGTTTGACGTTTTTAATGGTATACGTGCTCAGAAAGTTTTGTCATACGAGTGCTATTTGTGTTGTTTATTTACACTGACTTGAAAAATTCATCTCGGCCATAAATGGAATTAAATCGTGAAAATTTTCGTGCAATGATTTTTTATGATCTTCGACGTGCACTAACTCAACAACAGTGTGCCGATCAACTCGCTTCTACTTTTGGTGATGAATCACCATCCCGGGCCACTGTGTTTCGCTGGTTTTCCGAATTCAATCGTGGTCGTAGCTCGCTCCAGGACGAATTTCGTGAAGGTCGTCCAAAATCGGTCGTTGCGCCAGAAAACATCGATGCTGTGCGTGAACTGATATTGCAAGATCGTCATGTGACTTATTGTATTTTGAAAAACAATAAAGCCATTTTCGATGATAAATATTTGTTTTTACTTGTCTGTCTCAAACTTAAGTAGCAACCCTCGTATACACAAAAAATAAGCTATTTGTACACTTCAATAAAAATAATAACTTATTTGAAGAAAATTTATAGAAAAACGCTTATTTTAGTTCTACTAATAAAAATTTGATAAAAATAATCAAAATTTTAATTAAACAAAAAATCATAAGATGTTGTTACTTCATTTGACCAAATATGTTGTATTGAAAATCGTTGTTTTTTTTTAATAATGTTTGTATTAAAATAATATAAACGGTGTTGTATAAATTTTAAATGTGTTTAAATTATAATGTAAGGAGTTGTTAATGACTTAAACGATGTCCGACGTTTCGAAGCTCATGACTCCCATGATAGTCTCCGACGGCTCCTCTCCGTCAATACATGCACTCCTGGCTCGAAGGGCAGTTGTTAAGGGTAGTCCAATTGCGTCTCTCACTTAGTCAGTCCATCGCACTGGGATTTTCCTCATGTGCGTCATCCTTCCACTCCTCCAATAACCACAAACAACTACTTTATTAAATGCAAAAATAATCAAAAACGTAACTTATAAGTCACAGCCAATTTTTTTTAAGTAAGGCTTTGAATTTTGCAAAAATATTGTAGACATCAATCACTGAAAGTTGGCAGAGGCCGAAAGTTTGTGAAGAATGGTCGGAGTATTTTGGGTCTGTGGCCATAAAAAGGGAATGGATGAACGCTAATTAATTTTGGGGTATTTCCAACATTATCGGTCTACAAAGACGTCAATTTTGTTCTCTCTCTCTCTCTCTCGATCTGTAATTATATCGTTCAATCAAATTAAATAATTCGTTTCATTTATACACCGATTAATAATTTTATTTATAACAGAAAATAATTAGAAGTTTATTTAAAATAGTTATTTTTGTGAAACCTTTAAAATTTCTAAATATTTTGAAAATAATAACAAAGGGAAATAATTCATTGAGTTGAAGCATATATAATTTTCGTTATTCGGAACAAATTGTAATCATTCGTTAGTGATCCAGATGACTCATAAAAGTTGACAATTTTTTACTTGTTTGGAGTAAACAAGTATCCCTGTCTTATCAAGACAGTGACCAGCTTACACATCGTACGAGTATTGTAATGATTCGTTAGTGATCCAGATGACTCATTGAAGTTGACAATTTTTTACTTGTTTGGAGTAAACAAGTATCCCTGTCTTATCAAGACAGTGACCAGCTTACACATCGTACGAGTATTAAAAAAACAAAGTATCAGTCGGTGAAATGAAGGTATTGAAAGTGCATATCCGTTACGTAATGTTGTGGGAATTTAAGCAGGGGGAAAGACTACGCAAACATCTGACAAATATACATTGTGTATGATGAAGGTACTCACGAATTAACAGACAAGTTACATTGTGTATGATGAAGGTACTCACGAATTAACAGACAAGTTAAACACCTAACAATGGGGACGAAACCCACGAAAATATGGGGAAAGTCAGCAAGCTGGGTGTTTCGATACACGACGTGAAATAAACAAGACAGATCGTTTATCGATAGTGAAAAATCTTTTTTCACGATAGAGAAACGATCCGTCTGTCGATAAAATCATTACTGGTGATGAAAAATGGATTACATACGACAATGTTCTATGCAAAAGGCAGTGGGTTGACAAGGATACATCTCCGCAGCCGGTCCTAAAAACTAAGTTTCATGAAAAAAAAAAATTATGTGTGAATGGTGGGATCGTCGTGGTATTATTAATTTTGAGCTTTTAAACCGTAATGAAACAACTGTTAATGCAGATTTACACGTCCAGTAGTTACAGCGTGTACATCAAAGTTTGATCGAAAAACGCCCTGCGCTCGTCAATCGGAAAAATGTTATTCTTCTCCGTGACAATGCAAGACTCCACACAGCAAAAGTAACACAAGAAAAAAAATGGAGCTTGGCTGGTCTGTTGTACCCCACCAACTATACTCAACTAAACTTGCACCGTGCGATCATCATCTGTTTCGATCGTTGCAAAACGCTTTGATGGAGAAAAAAATTATGTAATGAAAACCAAGTTTGAAAGTTTGTCGAAAACTTTTTAAATTCAAAACCAGCGAAATGCAACTCAAAAGGCATCGAAGAGCTACCACATACATGGCAACAAATCATTGCAAATATACAATTGATAAATACATATATCATCGCTGGTTTTTTGCTAGTAGTTAAAATTGATAGTTTATCAACTATCGTTTAGTTTAAAACGGAAGTTTTTTTTAGCTCAACCCAATATGATCGGTAGGATCTTTCGGTATAAAATGTACATAAAAGTCTGAAAAAAAGTATATTTTGGTTATCCAGCTTCCTTTTTGCATACATTGTGTAAAAAAATAATTAAAGTAGTAAATGTTATTAAATAAAAAAGACCAACTGTGTGTAAAGCCTTAATTGATTGTTGGTGAAATGCATTATTTTTTTATTGAACGGTAACTTATTAAAATATAAAGTTAAAAGGAAAAGTATACCAAACGATTGTCAGACTCGCCCTCCTCTATGGCTCCGAATGCTGGACGATGTATAACTCTTACTCTAGGCAACTAGAAACCGCTGAAATGCGCATGCTAAGATGGTCAGCAGGCGTGTCCCTAAGAGACAAAATAAAAAGCTCACGCATTCGTGGCAGCCTAGATGTTACAGACATCAACAGCAAGATGTAGGAGAGGCGATTGAGATGGTATGGGCACGTTGGACGCAGAGCACCCGATCACATTGTGAACCAGGCAATCTTCATGGATCTTCCTCGAATAACAACCAGAGGAAGACCAAAGAATTCATGGGTGGTGCAAAAAGATAACCTGATGCAGAGGCACGGTCTGGGGGACGTAGTCCGGGACAGAAGATCATACAACCTGAGGACGAGGAGAGCTGACCCCAACAGTATTCGCAGACAATGAGTTGGGATGGAGCCAGGGAGAAGAAGAAGAACTTATTAAAATATTCCTTATGAGTTAATAGACTGTTCGGACAGTACTAAGCTTGCTTCATAACCCAATTAAGAGAAGAAATCAAGAAACCCGAATGCTGACAAAATGCCTCATCTTTCACCAATTCACCGTGGCACACAGCGACAGTTGCAATGGCACTGCAGGCCAATGCTTTCAATTGATGAGCCATTCGCCTTATTCACCTGACATGGCACCATCAAACATTCACTTCATCCCTATGTTTTAAAGGTCTTTACGAACCCCTCAATAAAACTGGTATATCGGTGTTGAAGCATGGTTGGGAAAAGAGCATTCAGCTGCAAGAAGATTATATAAAAAAAATGAAAAAATTCAAACCTAACTTAAGCGTTTTTTTTTCAAGACTGCAAATGTTTGAGCTTACCCTAGTATATATTTTTTTTCATTATTTTGTAAACATGGTGCATCTAGCGGGATTATTGATACACAGCGATTTATTTTAACTTCCCTCTGTGACTTTTAATAAAAAAATAGCACCAGTTGAAACTAGACATTGATCTCGTAACACATAAAGATCGCTGCCCCTGGAGACCCTCGGGATATGAGATACGAACACATGTCACAATAGTATGTTAAGTGTATTCTAACATCGAGCTTCGCTAAATTAAAGTTGAAAATTGCGCTTAAAAGAACGTCGAGTGTCTGTCTGGTGGGGTGAAATGGGGGAAAATAAACCAGAAAAAATCTCAAAGCTACTACCATATAAATATAATGAAAATATGAGTACATATTATTTGTCTTAGTTGGCAGACAAAGATTCCAAATGACATAAAGTGCCTTTATTTGAGTATTCCTCAAAAGGTTGTAATTTATGTATTTATTAAAAAAAAATATACAACACCTAAGTGTCCTTTACATATATTTTTTACAAAAACAAAGATATATCATCATCTTCAAAAATAAAAAAAACATAATTCAGAACACACTTGATGTAAATGAAAATAAAATATACTTTTCCTTCGAAACTCCTTTAACACCATGACTTTGGATTCAACAACATTCATTCCTTGAACTACCCTCAACAACTGAATGGTTGAATTAAAATAGGCACTAAGTACCAAAAAAAAAAAAAAACTAAGTATGCAACAATAAAGCCATTTTCGATTATAAATATTTGTTTTTACTTGTCTCTCGTATACACAAAAAATAAGCTATTTGTACACCTAAATATAAATAATAACTTATTTGAAGAAAATTTAAAGAAAAACGCTTATTTTAGTTCTACTAATAAAAATAATCAAAATTTTAATTAAACAAAAAAATCATAAAATGTTGTTACTTCATTTGATCAAATATGTTGTATTGAAAATCGTATAGCCCGCGAGCTAAGAATGGATTCTACTATTTCAAATTATTTAAAATTTCTAAGTACGCGCCATAACGGAACGGCCAGCCACCGAGTTGAGGAGTTGCGAAATACGACTGTATATGGCGCTCCCATAGCTTTGCATTCGGTGACGTCTGCTGTGACGCCACGCAGTTATAACTCGGTAGCGTTTCAATGTGTCACGTGTATCGCTGTTCATTTTTAAAGATGAAATACGTAAAATTTCAATACAGGTCAGCATCAACACATAATATTTGCAAACAATTTCGATGATAGGGAGTACAAACTTTGAACCCCGATTTTGTACTCCCTATCATCAAAATTGATCGCAAATGTTATGTGTTAAAAGCAATTATATTCTTCTCATTAGTAGAGGCATATTGCAAATAATTGAAGTCTTTTTTAGTCCCCTTATTATTATTATTATGTTACATTTTGTTCAATAAATTTGTAAACACTTTTATTTTCTTGTTATTTAAGTACGCCTACCTAAATACATATATCCTCGAGTTTGCCTCTTGGTCAACAGAAGTAAAATATTTACTATTTGGCACTACAAAAAATGACTGTCGAGCGCTGAGCTCAACGATATAATGATGATGATTATCTGAATAAACATATTAAATTCACGCATAAAAAGGCATTAAATTGAATTCGGTATGAAGTTGACCATTTAAGTATTGAATTACATATTTATATTTCACAACACGGTTGTGAAATATAAATATGTAATTCGAAAAATATCGAAGCTAACAATCAAACCATTTTTTAGTAAGACACAGTCAATGTTACTTTTGTAGAATTTTCTTTTCGATTCTTCGGAATAAACATAAAGTTTGTCCTATTCGCACTAAATTAACTTTAATGTAAACTGGCACACCTATTTGTTTGTACATAATATCACTTGGCATCATTCTTAGTGACGATGTAGCATGGAAAAATAAAATAAATACTTGAAACAAATCGCTATCTCCCGACCACGATAAGATAAAAAAAAAACAAGTGACGATAACCTTGATACTACTTGAGCATCGCTCAATTTTAGAACGCATTTCATAATTTTAACGATTTAATTCAAAGTACTATCGTTTAAAAAATCGTGACAATGCTCGAAAGTTTGAAAATTTGACGCCAAAAATGGCGCTTTACACTATACATTTCTCTATACAAGAATGGTTGATCTGAAAATACCCACTAAGCATAAAAGCCACTACATTTATTGTTTACTATCGAAATGCCAGACGTCTGTATCAATGTTATTATATATTCATTAAGTGCTATGCGTGACTATATTTTTGTTTGATTTTTAAATATTCACATGGCGAAATGCCAGTTTTGTTGACGTTTATCAAAATTACATATAAAAACACTTCACTGATAGGATAATGGTTCAAGACAGAATGCGACATGATATTTGATTGATTTAGCAGTTATATGCTAGACCCAATCGAGTGTCAGTATTAATTGAGTTACAAATTCATTGATCGATAGTACATAAAAAATATGAAAGTATAGCAAGCTGTTAAGAAAACTAACAAAGCCACTCGCGAATTTTGAATGCATTTTTTATCGTGTATTCCAGACTTGAAAATCATTTCTTATAACCTACCACTTCTAGGCCGAATGAATGCTTTCAACTGTGGGTACTTTTCGCTTGTTTCTCTTCTGAAAAGTAAAATATCTGACTAGATGACTCCAGTAAGGATGAAAAAGTTCAAGTAGCCATCACTGAAGAATTTACATTTACCAATAAGCTCGCCTAATTTTACTGTATGCAACGGAAGTGTACAATATACTTATACATACAAATATAATATCAACGCGCCGGTTTCTTGTCGGGGTAGGCAGGAAGCCTTTCGCCTATTCTACGTCTATACACCTTATAAAACACCTACGATTTCTGACATTTCCTTATTTAAAAATATCATTTAATTTATCCCACCATACTTTCATCGGTCTTCCCATGTCACGCTTTCCACTCACGTGCATTTGCACTGATTATTTATTTTGTTAGTGTTTCTTCATTAATTCGTTCTACATGTCGAAACCATATCAGAACCCAATACGTGATCTTACTTAATACATCAATCTTAAGTTCACATTCATCCCCAATTACTAATTCCGTATTCTGTTATACATTGTCACCCCATGTATCCTTCTCAGTACACGCATTTCTACAACATTTATTCGGTTCCTTTGAATCTTTTTCCACGTCCACGTTTTACTTCCATGCATCAGGTTGGTATAGTAGTAGAATACTGTTGTGGACTACCACCTTAACCCATTTCGATAATGTCCGGATTGAAAATATAATAGAAATTATGAATGACTGGTGTATACAATTTAAAAGATTTACTACAACTATGAAAATACTCTTACGTCAAGACTTTCTCTAGAACAAAGCCTCAGAAAGGATTATAAAGGAGTTTTCACGCCCGCGAGGGATGAATCCTTAGAGATGGGGCTAATGTCAATTATTTCATATCTGGAAGCCCCGCGGGCATTGCGCGAGATGCCTTCAAATAGACTTACCTTGCGTAAATCTGTCGGATCTCAAATATAAGGAGGTGAAATATTTGAAAAAACACTTACCTAGAACAAAATAAATAAAAAACAAATGAGTCAACAAGAAATGTAATATTTTATAACAAAACAATATAGTGCATAAACAATATGGATAAAAACGGTTTGAAATACATATTTCTAGAAATTTCAATTACTACTATATATTCCGGGTTTATTAGCAAAAGTTGAAATACTTTTGGAGATTTCCATAAAGGCGTATAAGTGAATCACTGATGGAAATGTAGAGTGTGTGATGAGGAGTAGGATATGATTTGGATGTGGTTGTTCAGATTTTCATGCGGTAAAAATTGTGTATGTTATTGCTTGAAATATAAGTGTGTAAGGATGTGAATGCAGATTTTTTTAACTATTTATGACAAATATATAAAATTTAAGATTAAGTAAGGAGGCCACTTTGTCACAGGTCTTGCTTTGGGTCCTCTATATTCACATAATGGAGGATTTTTAGCATCATTATTTATTTTATTTTTACTAAACGAGTATACATGCCGGGTATGTTAGGTGCGCATGGAAAAAGTGCACCGAGGGAAATTGAGCTGGACCAAATGGACCAGATTATGAAAGAAGGTAAAGTGAAAAGTATGAATAATAGAAAATTGTGCATGACGAGATGTGTGAATTTGGAGGAGGCGAAAGTTGTGTGCTTGGATAGAAAAGTTTGAAGATCTAGTTTCAAGACAAATACACAATATGTAAAAAAAATCTGAAATTTTGAAGACGTTATAGGCGGTTTTCAAACGAGACAACTTGTGAAATAAAGAAAATTACCTAGAAGTATTGCCAAAGCCGAAGGTTTAGTGAATATATAGTAGCCTTATTTTTATCTTATTGGCATCCTAGTTATTAAACTTTTAGATTTCATTCAATCTGAAAACTGGTGTTTTTTGTGATTTTTTTTCTTTAAATGGAAAAAAAACAGCGATTTTGAGTTGATATTTTATTGCGACACAGATCTTTTAAAATAGTCGTATTTTATTAAAAATGTGAGTTTTCTTTAAACATTCTCATTTTATTAAAAATGGCCGTATGACAATCTAACAACCAATCAGAGAGGTGTGTAAAAATGAATGTAGTTTATTTAATTATACCTCTAATAATGACAATATATGACAGAACTAGGTAGTTCTACTTATTGCAAAGTAAGTTCCACTTATTGTCAGGAACATTACACTACATGCCATATATTGTAAGTGCTTTTACTCGACAGTCAGCATTTCTTTTTTTTTTTCGAATTAATCCTCTTTCAAATTATATCGCAAAGTGGCTGTTTTTTTTTTTTTAATTTAATAAAGTAATCTATAACACAAACATTTGCCAAACGCTACACCTATGTGCAAATTTATATCTCAAGAACTAATCTAATTTATATATTGTAACTATCAACTAACTTTATTTTCATTTCATATATGTCATTTTATTTTTAATAATCTTAATATTTAATTTCTTAGAAATAGTTAACACCTTAATGCTACTTATAATAATTCTTAAAAAATAATTATTTTATTGTTTTAATCGAATTTGATACACTTAAATAATCATATTCAGCATTCAGAATTTTGAAATAGCCTACAAATTTATATAATATATTCATATATACTATTTAACTAATGGATATACATAATTATTATAAGATACTATTATTATTTAAAAGGGGCGCGCAGTGCCAATATGGAGTGGGGCCACAGAGCGACCAGGGGTGTAGCCCCTTGTTATTATAAAAATATTATATATTTATGTACAATAAAATGCAACGAAAGTTGTCGAGTTTGTCTCTTTCTCTTGTGATATCGAAAACAATTGTTATTTTGGTTAAAAATCGACGTTGTAATTCAAAATATATATATACATAATAAAATAATCAATTTGATAAAGTGAGATTAAATTTCTTACACGTGTGTTAATTACATTATATATTTATAAATTGTTATCAACAGGAAGTTTTCATGGAACGCTCAAATAAACTATATTGTTTCAATCTACGAGACGCATCAACCCCTCTAGAGCTGTCTCTTGGGTGTGGTATGCTGTTCATCTGTAAGCTATGTAACGCCTTTGCGCGCAGTCTCGTAGTTTACGGTTTCCTTCGAGATGAACAAGGAGGAAGTGTCAATCTTGTGTCGCCTGCGGATGGGCAACTGCGTGGTGGCTAGTCACTTTTATAGAATGGGTTTTGTAGAAGATAAGTGACAGATTTCATTTACTAAATGCCATATCTTTGTCAAGTCCAATGAATATTACGTTTCTTCTTTCCAAGAAAACCTTTTCCACTATAAATCAACATATATATTTTTTAAATTTAATTCGTCTAAGCATTACACCCTTAAAATAATTTATCACGTGAATTTCATTGAATCAATAATAATACCTAGATTTATCCTGAACGCTCTGAACTTCATCCGAAGTGAAAAAAATGTAAAATCTAAAAACATACGTTTGTAAAACACTTGCTTCCCGACCCGGAGGTTACGGGTTCGATTTCTGTTGGAACCCACCTTTTTTAAAAAGGATTCTAATTATTTTTCACTAAAGGCCTCATTAACACTTTTCTGGTTGATTGAAAGATATTGACACATCGCAATAAGTCCACCAGGTTATAATGTATACAATGAAACTGTAATACAATACAATACAATAATACAGTGAGAAATACTATAGAATAAGGTGTATGGCAAAATTTAGATAGACTTACTTCTTTCACTTCTCCTACATTATTATATCCTCTTATAAAGCTCCTATAATGTACCTTTCTTTCTCTCAGTTTCATTTGACTGGTCCAGCAACACGTTTCTCAATCTTAAGCCTCTCTCACATATATCAATCAAGTCCGCATTATAGACTAATTTAGTCAGCCTGTCATCACTCACTCTTTCAATACGTCCAAATTACCTCAATAACTTTTTTTTATCGTCAATCCTTAATTCACATTACATTTAATAGCATCTTTCCGTTTTCTGCGAATCTTTATCAAGCCCATTTCAACAGCATTTATTCGACTCCTTTCATTATTTTTCTACGTTCAAGTTTCATCATATTTATTTAACACTTGTATTGCAAATACAATCAGGCAGGCTTATTGCCAGGCGGTAATCTCTTCCAGCCAACTATACAAAAGTAAATAAAGCAAGTTACATGGTCGCAAAAAAAACATTCAAATGTCTATCCATCTCCACGAAATCCATGAGCACATACGTGAGCCCACAAACCCCACAAAGAGAGACAATCACCCGAACATTAATTTTCATATAAAGTGAGATATCATCAATCAAAGGAAAATGAAGGGGTGGTGGAGAGAAAAGTATATTACTGACTAGAAATTAAGAGTTTTTTCAGTCACTTCTTAAAGCAAGCCAAGGATGGAGCGAGTCTAACATTAGTTTGTAACTGATTCCAGATTCTCACTGCATGGACAGTAAAGAACGACGTAAAAAAAGAGGAGCGGTGAACTGGAAAGGATAATCAGTTTGAGCGTAGCGCTAGTAGTCCATGATCAGAAAGACGCTGAAAATTTTCAGCGAGATATACACATCATGTAAATCTTGCGTCTATTTCTAACGTTCAACCAGTTCAATGCGGTGCATGGCGGCACGGTAACGTACTGGACTTTTGTGCGGAAGGTCGTCGGTTCGAACCCCGTGCTGTGCTACTCCCCTCGAACGACACATGCACTTCTTCCGCCTAGTGTTCGAGGGTATAAGGATACCTATGACTCCGGTCACATCTTTTCTTTAAAATAAACCTTGATATTATTTTGCTGAAGAATACGAGTATGTATCTCAGTACTTATATCTTATCGCAATACAATTAAATATCTCTCATAACCTATCAATCATCAAAAAACATATATTAGTAAAAAACACCAGGATTAATTTTCTATGTGCTATAGCACGAGTCGTATCTAGGATAATGGCCGCTCTAACCGCAACATCCTGCCGTTACCGGCTTTATAAATTAGTCCCGATTCTTGAGCGGCTCTAAACTGGTAGGTAGCACAAATCAAAAGGGGATTATGAATCAACAAAATTATCAAACATTGCATTAAAATACTATTATCCTTTCTCTGTAATTCACGCGACTAATTCGTCAATTTTGCTGCCTCCTGGTTCTGACTCATGAGTCCTCGAGTGTATCTCTGCTAGCAACTGGTCCCAATCATAAGAGACATCTCGATTAAAAGAATAATTAAAATGTGTCGTCAAAATAGTATGTTACTTTTTGTATAAATTACAAGACGTTCGTCATTTTAGTTGCCAACTTGTTTGGCCGACGCCAAATCTGTAGATTGAATATACGCCATACTTGTCAAATATAGCGGCAAGTTTATTGATACATTAATCCTGATATTATATGACTGTACTTCCTTAACCGTTTAGACTAGCGGTCGCCAAAGTGGTGGTCCGCGAGAAAATTTCGCTGGTCTGCAGAGAAATGTGGACATTATTTGCATTTTTTAATCCACAGCAAACCAACCCGGAAAAATAAGTGACTTGAACGGATGAACGATGCAAGATGCAAGATGCATGAAATCATGACAATCTCGTAAGACGTGTAGCTAGCTGCATTGCACATGTTCTGTCTTACTCTCGCCTCGTTTCGCACTCTTCTAATGTTTCACCGTGCGACTCTTCTTTATATATTTTATAGGTAATATTCTCTGTACACACCCCCGCACGTGGATGCACTCCTAAAACATATCGTCGCCTCCCTTCTTTAAGCAGAAATTTGAGATCTTGAAGATCGTTTATCGTGAAATTATCATTTTTATAAAGAATACATTCCACGATTTTTTCACAAAATTGTATTTAAATGTAAAAGTGTTTTATCAATACAAATATGTAAAAATTGAAATTGATATACAGCCTATTAAGTGAGATATTAATTTTTGAAGCTCCTCTTACCACGAATGTTACATTATGGTTACGGGAAGGTTAATAAAACTTTTACGAGTATTATTTGGTTACAATTAATAGTTTTATTTTATTAAATAGGTATATTTTACGTGTTCTTTGATCACTTTTTTCTAAATATATTCAACACTAAAAAATCCTATTAGTGGTCCGCGGGATTTAAAATTATGAATTTAGTGGTCCGTGAGGTCCTAAAGTTTGGCGACCGCTGGTTAAGACCACCAACTCAGATTAAAAACTGAATTATAAAATACACATTATTATTAATAGTTAACACTGTGGAGGTTTAAAGATATCGTAATTTGTTTAACATAACAGTTTATTCCACTCAAAATAACATACAAATTGAAACAGATTTTTTAAATTCATTTGCTTGAAACATATTACGCTTTCTAAGCCTAAATTTAAATAAAAAAAAAGGTGTACATTGGAAATTTGTATTTATTTAATTCAATATTTACACCATTTTACACCAATCGTTTCACTAAGCATGTTCTGAAACAGTTTGCTTACACCCAGGTGATTCATATATAAACAATCTAACAAGTCTAATATACAGTTCAGTTCGTTCCCACCACCACCACCCTACCCTTGCTGTTATAAGGGACAACATAAACCCACATTAAGCGCGATCTACACTAGAAGATGGAAATCTTCTTTATTTTAAGCACGAAGTGACGAAGAAGGCATTGCCCAAAGGGACTACTATTCTTTTCACACTCAGATGTGTCGCGGTGGCGACACATCTGAGTGTGAAAGAATAGTAGCGACGGCCGGTCCGACATAACGAGGTAAGGTCTGACATAACGAGATAAGGAAAATAACGAGAGAATAGTAGCGACGGCCGGTCCGACATAACGAGAGAATAGTAGCGACGGCCGGTCCGACATAACGAGAGAATAGTAGCGACGGCCGGTCCGACATAACGAGAGTAAGGTCCGACATAACGAGAGAAGGGAAATAACGAGAGAATAGTAGCGACGGCCGGTCCGACATAACGAGGTAAGGTCTGACATAACGAGAGAAGGAAAATAACGAGAGAATAGTAGCGACGGCCGGTCCGATATAACGAGGTAAGGTCCGACATAACGAGAGAAGGAAAATGGCTCGAAGGTGCAGTAAATATACATTTATAAAGCGGCTTAAAGTCTGGAGTTCAAATAGCCCAATAACTTGACAGTACTTTCACAGAAAATTTCGAAAGCAGCAAAACTATCATTTGACGCTAGATCGGTGTAGCTAATCAGTGCGAATATGACCCGATGTAAGGCAGGGTGGGAAATCCTTTCGGAAATTATTGAAACGATATCATCGCAGTACCACAGAATGTGATCTGCAGATTGATCCAGATGACCGCAAACATTACAATAGGGTGAAGGGACACGATTGAAGCTAAAGAGTTTGCCATTAAAGCTCCCATGGCCAGAGAGGAATTGAGTAGTTCATTAGCTTGGGTACACCCACGAAGAGCCGAGGCGGGCGAATATGACGACCATTGATGTTGCCAAGTTGACAACCGAGCCACTAGACAGGCTTTAATAATCGCGTGAGAAGTCATCGCTGGCAGGGGTGAAGGCGGACGTCACCTATACTCGCGAGCTGGTCGTTACCGAGAAGGATAATCGCGGCGTGAAGCTGGTCTCGGATATTCAATGGAACGAACCTCGTTAACACCGCGAGTGCTTCCGCCAAGTATTTAAATAAACAAATGTAGGTTTATTGATAGCAACATAGTATGTACATAATATATTTAGATACACTTCAAAAACACGTAAATGGCAGAAAAGACATTTAAGAGAGAAACTATCAAAATATCCGGGCTCATCTAATAACACCCCCCCGGCCAAGATACACCCCACCAATATAGGGCGAGCCCAGCCGCGAGGACACCAGATGTTTTTCAGCCCACACCCTTGTAAATGTATTTCCTATAAGCCTTGGCGATAGACAACAGCGCCCACCAATAACCACCGAACCACGTAACGTCTGTGGGTGCAGCACCACCAGCACAGCACACAATTACACAGCGAAAATACTGCACAGTTGCACTAGTAGAGTCTGCTCGTACGGAACGATAGACTTCACCTAGCGTGCAACAGTAAGAAACGCTCTCTCGAAAATCTGAGCAACAACCACTTGTGAGATTTGTCAATTCTTCAGCATAAAAAATATATTATGGGCATAGTAAGAGTATATGTCCATACACGTTCTAACTTGCTCAGGCCAGAATGTTCTAGACTAAGCTTACTACTTACAATCCAAGGTTCTAGCTCCCAAAGTGGCTGATTATTTTTCACGTATAAACTCTGACCAAAAAAAATAGAATATGGTAGCGACCCCTAAAATAAATCAAATTTATTTTATATGTGAGAAAAATTTTCAAGTTCGATTTTAAATAAACCTAGTATATACACGCCTCCAGGTAATAAACCTAGTATATACATGCCTCCAGGTAATAAACCTAGTATATACACGCCTCCAGGTAATAGACCTAGTACATACACGCCTCCAGGTAATAGACCTAGTATATACACGCCTCCAGGTAATAAATTTAGTATATACACGCCTCCAGGTAATAGACCTAGTACATACAAACCTCCAGGTAATATACCTAGTATATACACGCCTCCAGGTAATATACCTAGTATATACACGCCTCCAGGTAATATACCTAGTATATACACGCCTCCAGGTAATAGACCTAGTATATACACGCCTCCAGGTAATAGACCTAGTATATACACGCCTCCAGGTAATAGACCTAGTATATACACGCCTCCAGGTAATAGACCTAGTACATACACGCCTCCAGGTAATATACCTAGTATATACACGCCTCCAGGTAATAGACCTAGTATATACACGCCTCCAGGTAATAAACCTAGTATATACACGCCTCCAGGTGATAGGTAATAGTTTGTTTTGTATTATATTAAACTTTTGTTGAATACAGTACAACCTGGCGGACTTATTGCAAAATAGCAATATCTAACCAACCAGAAGGATGTTAAAGAGGCCCTAAGTGAAAACTAGCCTAAATCCTTTCTGGGTTCCAGCGGGATTTGAACACATAACCTCCGGATCAGGACACACATGTCTTACCAACTAAGTCGCGGATGTCGATTTTGTGTTAATGCAAGCTATTATTCATTCGTATGATTTTTTTATATCTCAGAGCGAATACCTACAAATGTATTGGCATTCCCGATTTACAGATGGAGGCACACAACCTGCAGAATGCACGGCTTTCCGACAACAGCTGGCAAGCGGAATTTTTACGAGACTACGGTGCTGTAACTAAATTGATACTCGTATAAAAAACGCAGGATCTTCGTTAGCAGCGGTGGTATAAAATTTCGTGCACACTACAAAAAAAACTCAACGAACAAGAAAAAGATAAAATAACACCCCCGTTATGCTATCGTATTTATTTTTTTAGTAAAAAAAACACGTAGAAAAAATGGTATAATTTTATTGATTTCACTTCCACTATAACTACATGGACGTCTTTATACAAAAAGGTCTCAACCTACAAAAAATACTTAATTGCTTTATTTGAAATATTGAAAACCCCTAAAGGTGTAAAAATGTTATTTCATATGATACCCTTGAACAAATCCGAATTATTGATTCGGACATATTGAAGAGCGTGGTCAGTAGGCAACATTGTATTCGGCCGCAATAATCGGGCCTTCAAGTTGAGAACCACCAGAACATTTGTTTTTCAGCTTTTTAGATCCTCCAAAATATCCATCATGTCGTGTAGCTCATGACTGAGCAGCGTGACTCCCGTGATAGCCTCTGACGACATATCTCCATCCATCCCTGTACTCCGTGGCTCGAAGAACAGTTGTTAAGGGTAGTTCAATTGTCTCTCACTTGGTCAGTCCAACGCATTGACAGTCTTCCTCTTCTGCGTCGTCCTTCCACGCCTCCAGTAATCACAAGCCTCTCCAAACTGTCTCCTTGGCCACGAGCAATGTGCCCGAAGAATCGGAGGACTCGTCGAAGGCATATTGTAAACAATGTGACGGTGATTCTCAGTTAATTGAGAATAGAGGCATAAGTTCGCCTTGCTGTCCGTGAAATTCATAACACCCTTCTCCATCACCACATTTCAAATTCATACATTGAACGCATCTCGTTTGCTCTCGTCCAAGTCTCAGCGCCATTCCAGTTCTTATTTTCACCTCAGCCTCACATCATCCTGGTAGTTGTTTAATACCAGCTTGGCGAAAGTACAGGCACAGCTCTCAGGTGAATAGTGAATGTCGCGAATTTGATAGGTGGATCGCGACTATTGTTTTACGTAAAAAGTCGATAACGACAACAAACAAGTTGACTACCCCTGCACTAGAGTAATATAATTAAAAAACTTCATAGACTTCTATGTTATTGAGGTTTCATTGACCATATTTTTTTTTTTTTTTTTGAAAAAGTTAATTTTAACAAAAAGATTTTGTTCTGTAAAATTATCAAAATACTACTTACAGAGTTTGGGTGGAAAACCTCGATAAAATAAAAACTGACAGCTCAAAGATATATTTTTTGACTAGATAATATTTTGGACGTTAATGTGCAGAAAAGACCCAATCAACATTTTACGTCCTTTAAAATAATTGAGGAAAACATCAATCCACTTTTTACGACCTCGTATGGAACATAATTTTAGAAGACGGGATTACACTATAAAAAAACCTGTTTAACTGGATTCATATTTGTGCAAATGCAGGATTTATTTATGTTTTTTCGATATTCCAAATAACCTAAAAAAACGTGTTATGGGTTGGATTTTATTTGCATATATGCGTCAATTTATGAATAAGAAATGCATAAATACACCTACATACAACCACACCTATCCACGCACATAACGTTTGCCTCATTCACATCCATACATCGTCAAACATGCCGTTCTGTGTTTCATACAGATTACCAAAATTTTGTCGTAACATGATATCTGACATTAAATAAGTTATGTACATCAAAATGAACTGTTTTAGAAACCAAACATTTTTATTCGTGTACTAAAGAATTTTATGAAAAAATGTCAGTTACGAGATGTTAACTTATTTATGGCCATTGGACCTTTTTTATATTGTTATTGGATTTTTTTTACTGTAGTATCAGCCATTTAAAAATACCGCTTGTGGTTGCCCAGTCTGATCGACAGGCCTATCTCAATTAAACGTTTAATATTCTGATAACGTGCCAAAGGGGCAACACATAATTCCGTAATGTACTTTGACAACTTGAAATCTACCCTTTCAGGACACTTGGTTGAATAAGTTTCACCCTGTTGAATAACTTTCACTTCAACAAGTGAAACTTATCAAAAGGGGATCAGATATCAGAAATCAGGATAATCGCGGCAGATCACTCAAAACGCCATTCGAAGGCGTTTTAATTGCCAGGTTGCTATCGTATCGATAAAGGTACCAGAAGATCAATTTTGATTGAACGTACACACAAACCATTCCTGTATTTCCCTATCGGGTAGGCAGAGGACAGAGCGTCAGACTTTCCTATCTCGCCACATCCGTCGCCTTTTCCACATCTATACACGTGCTCGTACAACTCCTATGATTTCTCTGAATTTCTGCGTTACCTTTTTCCAACATATCATTCACTTGATCCAACTATACTTCCCGTTGTCTTTCGCTAACACGCCTTCCACTCACATTTCACTATCACATATTTGTTTTGTTAGATTATTAATTTATTTATTTAACACTTTTATTGCAAAATACAATGTGGCGGGTTTGTTGTTAACAAATTATCTGAGTGACGTGTGCAAAAAAGATCTAACTCACAAAAGAAACATTTTTTTAGTGTATTTGTACATCGAAAAAACAATTGTTTATCCTTAATGAACGTACAAAGATATCAAGCCAGTAAAATTGGGTGTTTAAGGTTAAATTTAGTATTATAATTATTTTATTCCATAGTTTTCAGGCTGACGTGTTGAGTAAAATGAAGAAGAGCACCCTGAGATAGTTTGGGCATGTATAACGAATGAATAAAGAAAAAACTAACAAAACAAATATATAAAGTGCAAATGTGAGTGAAAGGCGTGGTAGAGACAGATCAAAGAAAATATGGTTGTATCAAGTGAATATTTTAAAAGAAAGAAACGTAGAAAGTCAGAGCACTCGTAGAAGTTGTATGAGAAAGTTTATGGATGTAGAAGAGGCGACGAATATGTGTCGATAGAAAAGTACCGAACTATCTGCCTAAACTGACAGGGAAACGGCGTGATGATACATATAATATACGAGAGCGGTCCGATAAGTACTTAGCCTCCCCGCCCGATAGCACCACTATCGCAAGAGCAATTTTACATAGCGCGTAGTGCATTCTCATTGACAGCTACTGTCAAAATTTCAGCCGAATCGGATGCGTAGTTTTGTTTTGACCGCGTGTGGAAGCGAGCGTGTCCGCGGATTTGAGAAAAATGGAAAAAGAGCAATATCGGTCGGTGATTCGATTCTTGTTTTTGAAAGGGAAATCGCGCAGCGAAATCAAAGAGCGCTTGGATGCTGTGTACGGTGACTCTTCTCCTTCGATGGCGACCGTCAAAAATTGGTTTAACGAGTTTCAACGTGGTCGCACGTCGGTTTTTGAAACGAAAACGGCTACCACGGACGATAACGTGACAAAAATCCACGATCTCGTATTGGCAGACCTCGTATCGAACTCAAAGGAGATTATGTTGATAAATAAATCGCCATTTTTCCAAAATTTTTGTTAATCTTTTGTAGACTAAGTACTTATCGGACCACCCTCGTATATGTTCAATACAAGCTTATACGAGTAAGAAGCAGTTGGATGTCTCATTTGTCTTAGAACAGGTAAAATGCGCGTTGGGTACTTTTAGCTTGTATACTGGCGAAAATGAGTTACTACTTTCTTCGAAAACTTTCGTTGTATTTATTTATTTTATTTTATACAGCTCACAAATACAGATCAATTTTATTTATAAAAAAATCAAAAAGAAATATTTACAGCATAAAACAATTTAATAAAAAATAATTGTTTAGCCGAAACAACTAACTTCTATTACTAAGAAAGCTCAAAATGCTTTCTGTAACATTTTCTGAAATGTTGACGATTCAATATCCGAAGCTCCACTCAAAAGGCAACCCACGAAACAAAGGGGAGCACTTGAAAGGTTTGTTCTACTTATTGGCAGTCTTTATAACCACAATATCGAGTTTACATTACCACAAAATAAAAGCTTTTAAATCAAAACATTTTTCTATTTATGAAAAATAAAAGTCATTGTAAGCTACTTAAAAGGGTTGAAACGAAAGACGATAAAACTAAGGGCAGTTGATAAGTTTTCGAAAAGCTGCGAGTGCACAGAATGGTCTGAAAATATTATTGACTATTTATGTATAAACTTGATTGTAAAATATAGAAATGGCGAGTTAATTGTCATACGGCTGTTTCTTACAAACAACCAGATAACAGTTACGCATATTAATGTCAATACTGGATGAAAAGTTTAAACGTTATTTTCAAAAAGAAAAAGAAAACTTAAAAATAATTAAAACATTAAACAATAAATGTTTGTAAATATTTGAAATGCCAAATTATCAAAGACTAAGAAAGGAAATCGAAGATGACAAAATACAAGAAAATATAATATAATTTATGGAGAAACATATTTCGTCATTCAAGAGAGATGTGATATTTTTTAAGTCGTTTTTCAGCTGGAGGTCATCAGGTTATATGTTATATTTACTCTGTTATAATTGCATTTTTGGCTTTAACAGCGAATCCACGAAGCATTTCAGTGTGGGTGAATTGCCTATATATATTTAAAAAAATATACAATGGATTCTCGATTATCCGGGATCGCATTAATCGGGTTGCATATTAACTGAGCCTTGCCGAAGGGGGTTACAGAAAGAGCCCAAATCAACCTATTTTACCGATAACTCGGTAAATACTCAATAAATTAATTCTGTACTTGGTGTAATCATAAACCGAAGAATGGAAAACATATTCTGCTATGATTTTTTGCTTAAACTAATTGTTTAGGATAAAAATGAAAAAATAACAATTACTCGTTTATATTGTCAAAACCCGTCCGTCTTTGTGATATTCTTTGTCTCACATTGAATAAAGAAGGAAACCGAGAAAGTAAAAAAAACTATATTTTATAATACTGATGAATTAGCATTAAATGTTCCATAAAAAATCGTTTTTTTTTTAATGATTTGTAGAATGCAATCCCGGAAAATTGAGGCCCTACAGTATATTCTATGACAACATAGAAACTCTGTTCGATTTCATAAATGTCCGCTTTTAATAGAAGTTAAAGTTTGTTTCCAGAACAAATGCCAAGTGTTGGGATTGGACGTGTTGACAATACAAAATAATTGTATAAATACGTGTGCAGATAGATAACACTCGAGCAAACCCGACGAACTGGAAGAAAACATTACGGAAAACGAATCAAGTTTTCAAGGAAACTGCGCCAGCTGGGGAGCCTTAAACTGGTACTGTGTGGGGGGGGGGGAGTCTAACGGTCTTTGGAAGGCACATCGGCGGTTAAAAAAACATACATTTCTATTTATAATATTGATACAGCTGTAAAAAAATAAACACTCATATATCATGGAAAAAAACTGGAGATGGGAGAGAAAAATTGCAGGAAGAAACACGCTCCATCATTAAAGAAAGTCATCAATGTTTCTTTTTAGATAGCTGTTCGAAACACGACAATAAATGTACGAGCGATACCCGCGATAAAAAACTATGTACAGTACCCGGCGGTAAGTAATACACACCGGGCTTAAAAAAGAGACTGTCGGCAATAATCGGCTAACTTCGGCTTTGTAGAGCGTCGTCTCTGTCATTCGTACACGTGTTCCGTCGCGATTTGTCAGTCAATCGTGCGACAGAGACGACGCTCTACAAATCCGAAGTTAGCCGATTATGGCCGACAGTCTCTTTCTTAAGCCCGATGTGTATTACTTACCACCGGGTGGTTACTGTACAGTATTTAACAATATATTATTTTTTTATTCCACTTATGACATTAATCCCTGTTACACGTGTTTCTGCTTCTTCTGCCGAGGCTTTTCGCAAGCAGAATGAAAAGGACCCCGGGATAGGGAGTAGAAACAAGTGTAGCGGGGATTAATGCCATTTGTTGAATAACGAAGTAATTTATTGATAAATATTCAAATATTAAAGCCGAAATCTTCGATAAACTATGTATAGTATTGGTATGAGATCATCAAAATTTAAATATAAATACAACCTTAACCCTATTAGATTTTCTTGGCTTTTAATTTAATGTTTGTACCTATGGAGTATATACACGAAATGTGTTTATTGTTTGCAAATAGTTACATATTCTAAACAAATTTATTAAAAACGATTACAATGAAAAAATCCACATGCTTTGGAAATAAATAATGGTTGATATTTTCTGATGAATATAAAATAGAGAAATCATGCATATAACGTTGATTAATACAATTCATGACTTTTGAAAGCAACAAGAATTTATATTTTAACAGTGTAATAGTAATTGGTTCCAGAGCATGATACTATACAAAGGAAAAAGTTAGAAATGAACAGCATTGAACTTTAAAAGCTCTTCTTCAATCGAAAACAAAAATATTAATTAAAATTGCTTTCTAGCCAAAGTCGAGATTTGGAATAAGTGATACATTACGTGCCACTTACTGCCGACAACGATTAAAACATAAATTAAATTTAGTTGGCTGAGATTTGAGACATTGACTGACTAACTTAGAGTGTTAAACGATATTTTATGACCCACGTATGGTTTTGTTACTAAAAAGTAACATAAGAGTATATACTTAAACCGAAGTGTTTTAGTACATTTGATGAAAAACCCTAAAAGGAGCCGAATAAATGTCGTAGAAATGTGTCCACTGAGAAAAATAGTTGACAATTTACAACAAAATTCGAAATGAAGTGATCAGGGATAAATGTGAACTTAAAGCTGATGCATTAAGCAAGATGAAGAAGAGTACTCTGGGATGGTTTGGACACGTAGAACGAGGTTCTATGGAAGGCGTGATATAGGAAGACCGAAGAAAGTATGATTGGAATAAGTAAATGATATATTGAAAGAAGGAAATATAAAGAGTCAGAGAAATCATAAAAATTGTATGAGGTGCATAAATATAGAAGAGGCGAAAGATGTGTGTCGCGATAGAAAAGTCAGGCACTCTCCCTCTCTGTCTACCCCAACAGAGAAACGAGGTGATGGTGTATATGTATATTTGTGAGACATGTGCCCAAAATGACAAACGATTATTTGACGTATAAATTCATCGAGTAGTTGCCAAGAGGAACTAAGGCACACTGAGTAGATGTAAAATAAAAGATACCATTGGTATTGGTGATACTGGTCTGTAGAGTTGAATTGTGTGACTTCTGACTTTTTCGTCTCAATTTATCGACGGTTTCATTGATCTAATGTCTTATATGTTATATTGGAAGAGAAGTGATTTGAACTGGTTTTTAGTTGGTGATTGAGGGGTGGGTTTTTGAGGAGGATCATTTTGGGGTGTTTGTGGGTATGGAAGCCATGACATGGCAAAAAATGGAGAGGTCGCAAAGAGACCTTTATTCGGCAGTGGACCATTAAATTTTTTTAATGGTATATGATGACGAAAATTTTGAAAAACTCATGCCTGCGGCCAATGTGGAAGAACGACGAGGTAGAGGTAGGCCATTAATTAACCCGATGGACTGACCAATTCTGAAACAAAACAGGGCTCTCGATGACGGCTGCACTCCGAGAGGCCCAAAGTAGAGAGAGGTGGACAATCACCATGGGTCGTGTTGGGCAGACAGACAATCCAGTGTTACATTGGCATGGCGACAGTTCAGTCTCAAAATTCAAAAGTTATTTGTTTATAAAACCAATTTTACTCATTTCACAAGAAAAAGACATTCTTAGTGTTACCGTTGACTTCTAATACGGTTTTACCAATTGGTTTTACCGTTTCTTCACCGTCTCGTATTCCCATTTTCCTGTATGATGAACATAGTGTCATGATAATTATAGGCGCCCACATGGATATAAGAATAAAATTGTATTTGATATTCATTAATTCGTATGATACCTGTCAACAGGCCACGAAAGTCGTCTAAAATTGTACTAAATAAATTATTCAATCTTCGAAATAGGTTCTCACTCGCAGGTAACACAAACACCTTTTTATTTAAATAACCTTATTTCAATTACAAGACTCCAGTGAATTGAACCATTCGAGACACCATTGAAAATATTCAACTTAGTTAGTCAAGATTTGGTATAACTTTTCATAAACTTTTAGCATACACATATACTACGAAAACATGGTCTTAAAATCCGGAGGTTGCGGGTTCGATTCCCGTTGAAACCCGGACTTTTTAAAAAGGATTCCAGTCTGGTTTTCATATAAAGTCTCTTTAACATATTTCTGGTTGGTTGGAAGAAATTACCACATCACAATAATCCTGCCAGGTTGAACTGCATATAACGAAAGTGCAATACAATACAAATACATACATATAAAAACTTTTGAACAGTGTAAAAATGTATTTATACATATAATATAAAACACAGTATTTATACATCTAATATAAAATACATCTTCAAACTTGTATAGCATGGTAACACATGCATACGTCCTCGAACTCTCGTACATCACTGTACACATGCATAGATACTCAAACTCTTGTACAGCATTATACAAATGCACACATCCTATACAACATTGTACACATGCGTACATCTTCGAACTCTTGTAAAGCATTGCACGCATGCATGCATTTTCGCTCTCTTGTACAGCATTGTACACATACATGCATACTCGAACTCCAATATAGCATTGCACATATGCATGCATCCTCACATTCTTGTATAACATTATACACATGCATACATCCTCGAACTCTTGTTCAACATTGCGCACATACATACATAATCGAACTCTTACACACATGCATACTCCTCTTCATTATCACATGAATACATACTCGAACTCTTGTACAATATCTTGCACATTCACATATTCTCGAACTCTTGTTGAAAATTGTATTCATGAAAATAAACTCGGACTATTGCACAACATTTATACATCCTTGAACTTGTGTAGAAAATAGTCAACATGCATATACTCTTTATTAAAATTAGCATGTGTTTAAATTTGCATACAAATGTGTACCATAAATGAGAGCTTGACTGTAGGTATGAACAGTTCCGACATACAGGAGTTTCTGCGCCTGTGAGCAGAATGACAGTGCAGTGTGCACGAGTACTTAGTTAATTTAATGCTAATAATAATGATTACAGCTGTCACACGCATAATCATTAATTGATTTATGATAATTGATACGCAACACTACCTACCACAGACAAGCATATGTACATACATTGTTGCCATCCGTTATTACGTGCCATAAATAGCTTTGCCACCCACTGGATGCTACTGGTAACACCTGCAATTGCTGCCTTATTTTGATGATGAACGATTTTTTCGTAATTTTGTGAAAAAATAAAACCCCAATAATAATTATACTAAAAGGACAATTTGTATAGCTTCAATTAATACAAGTCATGACTTTGAAAGCAATCAAAATTCACATTTTAATAGTGTAACAGTAATTAGTCCCAGATTATGATACTCGGGGACTAATTCCCATACAAAAGGATGTATTAGAAATGAAGAGCGACGAACTTTAAAAGCTGTTCTTCAATCGAAAACAGAAATATTAAATAAAATTCCTAGCCGGAGGATTCGAGATGTGGAATAAGTTATTCACTACGTAACATATACTAGAAACAACGAATAAGTGATATATTACGTACGTAGCACATACTAGAAACAACGAATAAGTTATATATTAAGTAGCACATACTAGAAACAACGATTCAGTTATACATTACGTAGCACATACTAGAAATAACGAATAAGTTACATATTACGTAGCACATACTAGAAACAACGAATAAGTTATATATTAAGTAGCACATACTAGAAACAACGATTCAGTTATACATTACGTAGCACATACTAGAAATAACGAATAAGTTACATATTACGTAGCACATACTAGAAACAACGAATAAGTTATATATTAAGTAGCACATACTAGAAACAACGAATAAGTTATATATTACGTAGCACATACTAGAAACAACGAATAAGTTATATATTAAGTAGCACATACTAGAAACAACGAACAAGTTAAATATTACGTAGCACATACTAGAAATAACGAATAAGTTACATATTACGTAGCACACACTAGAAACAACGAATAAAACTTAAATTAAATTTAGTTGGCTGAGACTTGAGACATTGACTGACTAACTCAGAGTGTTAAATGATATTTCTGTAATTCGCGCCATTTTATAAAAAAAATCAGCCCCAAAAAGCTCCCCCAATAATAATCCACAAAGTTCATCTATTGGGTAGCTTTCGGCGAGGTTATCTCAAATACCAAAACGAAACAATATACCAAATCCACTGAAAAGCAGGGCATTATACGAGTAACAACTGTTACTAATGAATCCCACCTGTCTTGACACATGACTCAGAAACTCAATAACTCTCAGTAAGCAATCCTGCAATGACTCTCACTAAGTATTCCTGCAAAAGGTTGCGCACAGTTCAGAGAAAAATGCAGAGTTACGTAGAGGAACTCATTCAAAAAGAAAAAAAATGTTCCGAAGCTAAGTGACGTAATTGAATGATTCCCTGGCTTTAGTGGGAATGGGCAAGGCATGTCGAACCAATGGAGACTGAAACAATGACGAAAGAAGTGTCCTAGAGTGACGACAGCACACCGAGAAGAGACCACAGGGCGCCCGCCTGCTTGATGGATGGATGGATGGCATCGGAAGGCTCGTTGGAGAGCAACAGATACAAAAATCTCAAGATCTTGACGAGTATGTGAAGAAAGGTGAGGCTCACATCCAACAGTTGAATTATAAGAATAATTTTCTCGATTCAAAAGATTACTTGTCGATTGACACTATAATAACCCTGATGATCTGTCTACAAGTAATGACAGAAAACAATGTGAATAGATGAAGTGGAACTGTCCTTGTTAAGTGTCTAAAGTAGATTGAATGACTAGATGATAGATTTTCAGCTGCCCAGGCTCCAGATCTCGGTCCAGCGCGGAACAATAGCAGCGGTGACTGGGCTAATCACTCAATAAATACGGGCCATTTATCTCTACAAGATAATGCGAGTTCCAGTCACCAGCCATCAGGCAATACGCTGACTGATGCATAACAAGTGTTACATAAATTACAAATAAAGACAAACTTCAAAAAATATATTCGTTCTGAAGATTGAAAATTTCTTTGTACATGTCAAATCGCATTATAATGAAATTCATGGGACCATAAAAAATATTTCGTTATACTGAATATGAGAGAAGATATATGTTATGTAGTACTAAACACACTAGTTTATTTCAGAATAAAAACTTGTGCAAATATACTCAATACGGTTTTTTCAAAAAAAATGTGAAATTTTGAAAATACTAAATCTTTCATAGTTGCATTTGGAATACCACATATTTTTTTAACAATTGTACGATATTAAAAATACAATTATGAATGCTGCTAAGAAAATTTCAGTTGAAAAATATGTTTAGGTACATCAGTACTACAGGATAGATGTGCCTGAAAACGTTTCAATATATGTTTTCATAGCTTCAAAAGACGAAACCTTCGTATCAGGTGGTAAAACTCCATTTTCAACATCATCTTCTATAATGCACTTTTACTGCATGCACAATTAATTACCAAATTCAAAGGTTGCCAGAATGCTGAACAATTTGGAAGTAAAAATTCAACTTGAACGTGTTTTGCAATTAACAATAAAAACATATTATTTTTATAGTTTCATTTCAGCGTTCAAATTCATTAGCCATACATTGAATATTGCTTGTGTCATCCAAGCCCAATTGTTTTGATCACCTCATCGGCGTTATCGTTCGAATTTTTTTCGTTATATTGAAAATTTTATTTCGTTAAAAGGAGATTCACTAATCATATTATTTTATATACGTTCGATCGATTCGACAAAAAATATTCGATATTATGAAAAATTCGTTACTTCGATATTCGTTATAAAGAGATTTCACCTGTATACAAATACATCACATAAAATTTTACATATCTTCATTTGCGGTTCATTTAAAACGACTGTGAAACGAACCACCATTCACGCAATAAAGCTGCCCGATACGTTGGAGCTAATTTCAAAAGCCCCAAAGTAATGCGGCAGGATAATTAGCTCTAAGATAGGATTAGATATTCGAAAACAACCCTGAAGTAAAACATTACTTATTCTGATGCTTCTGTTTAAAATAAATAACTCGTTTAACGTTAATTTCGAAGCTGTAACTGATCTGGCGAAACTGTGTCAAATCTCTCGAAGAGTGGATTTTTTTCCATATCCCTGTATGCATCAGAAACTTAGACAATAAATGCCATAAAAAGATCAAGGACATATTCTTTCGAGGTGTGGTGTTGTCGATGACTGCTGAGTGTTTCATGTACAGAACGACGAACAAATGTCACTATAGAAGAATAACTTAACATATCAGATATGCTATAAACATTATGCTTAACATCTCACACATGTTATGCTATAAAAACAACGCATTATTTAATTATCCGGTTACATTTCATGATCACTGATAATGGGGAGTGTCA
Organism: Odontocerum albicorne; assembly: GCA_949825065.1. Taxonomy (NCBI): domain Eukaryota; kingdom Metazoa; phylum Arthropoda; class Insecta; order Trichoptera; family Odontoceridae; genus Odontocerum; species Odontocerum albicorne. The sequence goes on along the minus strand of OX463840.1, from coordinate 9,543,721 downwards.
CAGTAGCTAAGCTAGATCAACTATACACTGGAGTAACCGGGTGAAGAGTGCTGCCAGCCTACCTTTTTCACAAGCTCTGCGGACAACGGAATGCCGAGAAAACTGCAGGAATAATGTCGACCGATCGATCGTTGCTGGGCCACTTAGTCGAGGATCCCCTCACCACTCCAAAGTCAAATATGTTGGAAAGCAAAGCTGTGCCATGGAGTTTGTTTTAAGTGAGTGACCCGTTGCACACCAGCAAACTTACCCGCCACACTGATGTACTGGATCCGATGACACACCGAAGTGCAACGATCGGAGCATAACGGCTTGATTTTTTTTCTCTTTTTGAAATAAGAGATATAACCGAAGTCATGGGTATCCTTATACCACATAATACTAGACGGGAAAATGCATGTCATTCGAGGGGATGAGCACAGCGTGGGGTTCGAACTGACGACTTTCCGCACGGAAATCCAAGGCGTTACCGCACGGCCACGTACCTAATACATCTATTTCAGTGAGTCACAGTAAAGTGAAAGAATAAGCAAAACATACAGTAGTTTCAGTGAGACGTATTCAGCAGCATTAAAGTAACATAGCAGGAGAAAATAACGCTAATAAATTACAAAAATTAATCAAAGCGCGCTCATCGATTTTTTTAGACATCTACATAGCGTCGTCTATATAAAAATAAATTATGATTAAAAACGGTCCGAAAAAGAACAGTCAACGATATGCCTGGATTCAAACTCGCGATTCCATAATGATTAACTAATACGCTAATAAAGTTGTCGACGTTTCGGATAGCGGTAAGAGTAAAAATTAAAACTGATTGAAACGAGTTCGTCCATTCGTATCAATAACAGATGTGAGTGGATGAAGTTACACTTTGCAAGAAGCCTTATGACTTGCTAATGTCCCCTAAGTGCGATCAGAATGGCGTAGCAAAAAAAATGAGGCTGTTTTTAGCAAAATAAAGGTACGAAAATCAAGCAGTTCTTTACAAAAATAGAACGAATTGAAATTTTTTTTACACAATTCTATAGTGGCATAAACCATACTTGTGCCTACTATATTAACGCGAACAAGCTGGGAGCAAAAAAATAAAGAAACGACCATTTTTTTCGCAGATAAATTTAATTTTCACCTCAGTTCGAAACTCCGTAATGTTGAGTTACATAAATATATCATCACTCGTGTTCCTTACGGGGTAGGCAGAGATAATAGATTTCCAAACTTTTCTATCCACGCACACAATTTGGATGACCTTTGCATTCATACATATCGTCATGCATAAACTTCTATTATTCAACCTTCTTTCTCACTTTACTATCAATCAGAATCTGATTCGATAGAACAGGCAAGTTTCCTCGGTCTACCTCTTCCACGCACATCTTGTACTTCTGATTTGCATACTCGCTGCATAGGCTAGATAACACATCGATCAATAAGTCTCGGTACTAACCAACAGATGGCGCCTCTAATAACAAATCCATACCATTCTCAGTTAGTACCAACCTTTAGAAGTTACGTGTCAAACTTTCATTACATTCCGACATTTTGTCATTGAGTTACAGTGGTTTTAGTAACGCTAAACAATGAAAACACCCGAATTTCGTGTGTTGATAAAAAAATTGCTTTTTAATGGGAAAAAACACCGTTCAAACTCAGCGATGGCTTGAAAACTGTTATCCGGGCTCTGCTCCGTAAAAAACAACCATTTGTCGGTGGTATGCTGATTTCAAACGCGGTCGTACAGACACAAATGATGCTGAACGCTTTGGTCGTCCAAATAAGGCTGTTACACCAGAAAACATAAAAAAAACCTCAAAATCATGATGGAAAATCTTAAAGTAATTGGCTGTTCGCAGACCTCAAAAAGATGCTCCAGGGAAAGAGATTTGGATCCAATGAAGAAGTGATTGCCGAAACTAACGCCTATTTTGAAACCAAAGATAAATCGTTCTACACGGCTGGCATAGAAAAGTTAAGAAAGCGTTGGAATGAATGTATCGCTCTTGAAGGAGACTATGTTGATGAATAAAGAAGATTTTTGGCAAACAAATGTTGTTTTAGTAGTTAGTCCCGGGACTTGTTGATCGATGTGTTATATAAAGGGTCTTTCAAATTGAGCGGTTTTTTTAATTCTATTGTATATTATTTCATTCTTGAACAAAACACACAATTTGCTTTTATTTTATTTATTACACATGACAAGAAATATATGTAATTTGCGAAAAAACAACAGGTAATTTAATTTTGACATGCAATTTTAATGGATCTGGGTTTGTTGCCTCTCATTTGTCGTGTCCCCAGTAAACTAGGCTTTTGCCTGTATCTCACTGAGGACATATAGCATGAAAAAATAAATCGATACTTCTTTCCGATTTTTGATTATATAAAACCCCGTTGCACATTCTCATCAACCTGACAAACAGTGACACTCAATTACAACTGGAAACATCATGCGAAATCAAACTCCTCACACATCATCACTCCAGAAAGACCAAAAATGTTCATCCCATAATATACCGCACATAATCATAAAAATAAAAACAAAAATATACAGAAATACAAATATAAAACAACAAAAAGAGTAGCTTTGATTTAAAAAAAACGTTTTATTGGTCATTGAAGTATAATGTATGACATTTAAACACAAAAAACAATATCCGCCAAATGTCCACCTCTTGCAGCTCCACAGATGTCCACTACTTAGTCAAAAATTTCGATGACATTTTGGCATAATTGCGGTTCTAACTCACCAATAACGCGAATAATTTCGTCCTTCAGCTCAGGAATTGATCGGAGGTCATTCTTATAGACCTGGATTTTCACGTTACCCCAGAGAAAATAGTCCAACAGCGTCAGATTACATGATTTTGGTGGCCAATTAACATCACCGTTTCCAGAGATCACAATAACATATTGTACATAAAATATTCTCAATTTGAACGCGTTGTTGTATTGTATACTACTCTATTTTTATAAATGTCATACGTTACACTTCTCAAATGTCACAAGACTCAGGCAAGTTCGCGACGCCATCTGTGTTTTATCCAAGAATTAAAAAACCGCTCAATTTTAAAGACCCTTTATAAAAAAGAGTGGTATAAAATAACATCACCTTATTGGTGACAGAGATAGCCACGTCGATAAATTCCATGATTTATTTACCGAAGAGTCTCGGGTTCTATTTCCGATGGTACTCAAGAAAATGGTTAGTCTGGTTAAAAGTTCGTTGATAGCCGCTGACGTGGTTATTATTACCTATCCGTGAGCATTAGTATTGTCAACACGTATGATGAACCGCGAGCGGTGTGCCTACTCCAGTGGTTCTAAGCCTGAAGGCTCGATCAGTAAGGTCGAAGACAAAGTCATCTTCTGACCACGCTTTTCTACATATAAGCACCACCAAAAAAAAAGGTAAAAAAGGGTACGACGTGTCATTTGTAAGATAGATATACTTACTCGTATCTCCACAATCATATATCCATGCATAAATTTTGCTTCCGCTATATTCATACATTGTTGTCATGCATAATTCGTGCTTTGAATTTTATATTAATTTAAATTTTGGTCCACTAGATCGAGCTGGTTTATTTTCGTGCATCACGTAGGCTTTGCGATTTTAATTTATTTTCTCCAATTTTAATCATTCTTTAATTTTAAAACTTGGAATTTTTTATTTTTTTTCCTATTGGATACACCACAAAACAAATGTATCCTCGTTCATAAAATAAAATAAAAACAGCAATGTTTTTCTCACAAAAATCGAAATGAATTGTATTTAAAATGTTTTCAATTATTTATTATATTAAGAAATCCATGAAAAGAACTGGTGCATAATGCGCTAAAGAAACTTCGATGGTGTGTGTATGCCAAAGGAATGGAAAGCGAAAGTAAAAACATGGACTTCCCCCTTGAAAGATAAAAAAACTCACAAGTGGTATACGTGGTCATCGAACAAAAAGGGCTAAAATTCACTATCAACTTAATTTTGATGGATCAAAAAATAATATACTTTTCAAAAGGAAAAAAATCAAAGTTTAATTCTTGGAGATGAACAGTTTTGCTAAAACTAATCTGAACTAAGTTATTTATACAGGAATTTCAAAATAGAAAATATGGCGAATATGAACCATTCTCAATAGTACATCATTATCACTTAAGCAAATATATCACTCAACTAAAATAGAACATTCTTGGTTTTTTTTATGTCATGACCAATATTTATTTATTTTATTTTATTTTATTTTATTAGGAAAACATACAGTGTTTATGTCGGTATTATTACTGATATCTATGGGTTTCGAAACACCATTTAACAGTTTTCGCATATGGTTTCAATATGTACACTTAATTATGTTAAGAGATTGGTAAGAAGGTAGTAGGTAGGCTTTAAGTAATGCTGAAAATTGTTAACCAGGAGACAGTCAGGGATGAGACAGTCAGGGATCCACACCAAACCAGTTCCCGCATATGCGCAATCTAATCGAGTTCGTAGAAGAGTTAAATAAATCGAATTCCGGGAAGTCTTCCAGGTTGTTTACAAAGTTAGATGCTCTTACAAAGAATGAATTTTGTCTGCATTTGGTCGCACTAAAGGGGATGTTCAGCCATTTAGTATGTCTTGCGGAGATTCTGGGGACGTTAAGGTTTATGTTTGAGAGTAATTCTGGGGCATCAATGTGATATTGTGCTATTTTCGTTAATAATATGGTGAAAGAAAACCAAGTTTGTGGCTTTAGGAAGCTAATTAATCAGACTCATAAACAAACAAAAGAGAATAAATATTCCAGCAAAGATCGAAGAGCACAAGTAAACAAATATACAATAAATGAGGTGCATGGCCACTGATATCTTTTAGAAATTAAAAAAAGCCCCTCTTGAAGTAAAATTTTAATGAACTATACATGTAACCAATTTATTATTATTAAGAAATAGTGTTAAATCCTTGCCTGTAAAAAAAAAACAATAAAATAATATTTCTACGTAGACTCCAGGAGGTAGGTTCTGCGTGGATTCTAAGTAGTATCAGGGTCATGGGTTGAAATCCTAGTGGCAGTTTTTTTCAACACTTTTCTTTCAAAAAAGTTGGACACCAACACCAAGCCGCAACCAGGGTTGTAAGATAAGATTCGTAACAAGTAAACCATAGAGGTTTTCTTTTTAAGTAGTAATACGAGTATAAAAGTTCAAAAAAAAAAAAAAAACAATAAGTTAAACATATGAAACGCAAAATAAGTCTGAAAAGGCGGCCTAAATATAGTTTTATAATCCGTAAGCTTGAGATAAGATAGCATCAATATACCATACTGTAAAGGAATAAATTTATTACCATAACTTAGTTTACGGTTTATAGTTAAGTTATTTTTAAATTACTGGCTTATCAGCTAATAAAATATTTTAATAATCAAACTTAATTTATTATTGATGTAATATATCCCTAAAATCAAAACGCACCTTGATTTGGTTTAATGAACTGTAAATGTCCAAAAGAAATTAGCACACTGTGAGATAACCTAAAGATCATATGAGTAGGAGGTTCATGAAAATAAATAGACACTTCCACAAGAAGGGAAGCCTCATATGAGATTATAAAGAGGGTTATGCATTAATTTATTGAGTTCAATGTTAAAAGGGACAAGTTTAATTACTTCACTACCCAGGTTGTTCCTAACTGACATATATGTAGTAGGATAGAAGACTGGAAGTGAATAAAATGTTGAAATGCACTGATTATAGGTAAGCAAATTATGAAAGAGAGCACTTAACACCAAGAGAAGTATTCTATGGGTATTTTTTTGAAAATACCTTACTCACTAGAAAAGTTAAAAGATAACAAATGATCACATAACGCCTTGTTGTGTCATTGTAGTCAGCCCCTAGGTTGAAATCCAGACAGGTTTCATTAAAACCACTATGCCTCTAGAACACCTGCCATTAAAATGAATGAGTGGAGCAGCAAGTGAATTTTATCTGTAAAGGCCTTACCACCTGGCTCTGAACTGCTCTGGAGGACCTGGAAATATCTTAACCGGCTCCAAACAGAAATTGAGAGAAACAAGAATAACATTGCAAAGTGGGGAAATTTTATGTGAGGGATAAACTCTGTATTTGTATTGAGGATAAGTCCATGCGAAGGCTTGATTTGCGGAAGATCCAGCCCTGTCCAGGTAGAAGGATTCTGGGTGGAAATCATTTAGTGTCTTTGACACGATAAAAAGAAGAAAATAACAATTTAATGTAATCTAATCTTTAATAAACTTGGTATAAATATTGGTTAATAAAAAAAATCTAAGATTTCAATTTTCTCCAAGCATTAATGGAAAAGGTTTCTGTGACCATGACGCTAGTTTGAAAAATCTTAAAACTAGAATAATTTTGAGGCATGACTAAGCGAATACACAAGTTAGAAGTGCATTAGTGAGGTGGAAGAGATAGAACGAGAAAAATGTGGCTGGACTACACAGAGAAAAATAAAATGGCACCTCTGAATAATAGAAATTATGCATAAGATTTACGAATACGGAGGAAGTGAAACCTGTGTGTTTAGATAGAAAAGTGTGGAGATCTGTCCCATTTGCCTACTCCGCAAGAGATATTGTATGTAACTAAATATTGCTTTATTTTTGCGATGTATATTATTCTCTTCTTGCTGTACATTTTTCTATTTTATTTTAGATGTTATTTACAATTTCTCTGCAACAACTATACATTCCGTTACTTAGATTGTATTTTAGATAAGCTGCATATATTATAAATCATTATTATTATTATTATTATTCCTCCACTTCCATGGATAATTAAAAACTGAGTTTTTTTGATAATACAGATTTATCTACTTGTTAACTTAAAATTATGTTAATAATGCAAACCATAGTAATTTTCAAGTCATTAAAAATAAAACCATTTCAATTGAATCCAATTTTAGGACATTATAGCATACTTCATATAAAAGTTTTAACAGATCACCACAAATACATGAATTTGATTTAAAATATAATTCCCCTTAATACCTCACTTAGGAAAACTTTAAGATTAAATTTTCAATTTATCATCTAATTAATTCATAGATATAACTTATGTAGTTTCTTATTTTACTGCACTTTTTAAATAATAATATAGACATTATTTATTTTGAAAATACTTCTAAATATAGATAAGAAATCAATTTAACCTCTTAGTTTAAAAAGTTCATTAACAATGTATTTCAATAACAAAATGAAATTATTATTAATATATGACATTTGTTACTGAATGTAAATTGAAAATAAACCGTTTGATAACAATATTTTCAGGTTTTTTAAAATAAAAATTCAAAACGTTTTGACATTTTGTCAAAAGAAAAATTCTAAGTTGTCAAATAAACGTCAACGAAATGACAAAATTGGCATTTGGCAATGAAATTTACCGTGAGCAATTGATTATTTTTAAATGATCTCACGAAAAATAATGTGTTTAACCTAATATTCATAAGCCGCTTTTACTAACTGTCATTGCAGTATAGTTTTTTGACATTTGCTGTTTATTTTTCATTAATTCAAAACGAAACAACCATAAGATGACATCTCATAGATTATACTGGAGATTAAAATTGTAAGTTTACTTTTTAAGAATTGACATTTAAAATCACCGTTATAATAAATATATTGTTTATCGCTGTGAAGGATTAAATAAATACATAAGGCATATGGGGCGTATGCACAATGTTTAGTGACTAGAGATGAGAAGTTTAGTTCTATACAGGAAAACAAGTTCATTGAAATAAAATTATTTCATATTTTCAATCTAAAATTCCTGTTTTCAATAGCATATAAGAACATATCGTATTTTTCCCAAGTTGGAAATGTTTTTATAAGATCTCACTGTATTATTTAGTGAATAATTTAACACGCAAAAGAGCAATATATAAACAATACAAGTTTGACAGTTTACTAGTTCTTGAAAAAGACTAGTACTTTTTGAATCGGTAGTTCGTGACCGACCCATCTGTAATACAGAATGTTAGTGACAGATAGATGAACAAATAAAATCTATTCAATGAAAAGTGAAAATTACTTACACAACCATGCCATAGGCGCCTTCCCCGATGTAATGTAAATTTGTGTACCTCGGTCCCACTTCAAAAAGTTGTCCCCGCACAATTTCGGCATTAAGACTCGCGCCCACAGCAGCTATAGCTTCCGCCATTTTGACACTATGAAATCTACGAAATAACATAGAACAAAAACTCTCAAGACAGTCAACTCCCGATATTATTTTTTCAGCCAAACATTCTATGGCTATTGAATAAATATATTTTCAGCCAATGAGTACTTTTATAACAAATGATTATCTGAATTTCGTTGTGCTATTATTTATTTCATATGCATTTCTAAAATTAATTGGAAATAATGCATTATGTTTATATAATTTAGGGTAGAAAATATGTAAGGTGTTGTTTTTTATTTTGGTATCTAAAATAATCATGGAATTGATTCGTTGACTTTTCCGAATTTATTGTATATATTTAAAAATTGTGTATTATTGCGAGTTGTCCTTATTTGGCAGTAAGTAGAACTAATTTGTTTTTAGCAATTATAAAGATCTTTTTGACTAAAAAATTCTGAGTTTACTATTTTTACAAATAATTTTTGATATTGTAGCCAATGCGTGTTAACTAAAACTGTTAATTTAATTTTATTAATCAACTCTGAAATATATTTTTGTAATTTAATTCATTGCTCATTGGGTTAATTTGAATATTTGTGTATCGGACGTACATGTCACCTAAAATATGATTAATGTATATTTTCTTGTTTATTTAATATTTTAAATATGTTTTGTTTGATGTACTTGCTGCGTACCAACCGTAATGAAATGTTCCTTATGCGTGGCCTTCGCGAGAGCGACTATCAAAAGTCGGCTGACCCATGCATGCGAAAACGTGCGAAATGCGTAATACCTCGAAAGCCATAACGGCATGCACGGCCCAAAATAGGAGCTTACGATGAGCAATCCGCTCATAAGGAGCGCAAGACCTAACAGCGCAACCTCCTAAAAAGGAATTTCTTCACCCTGCTACTTTTCACCGGAAAAGCATAAAGTGAACCGAAGCCGTATCGAGCTGCAGCCATTCACCTATTTTACAATCTTTGTACCGGTACTGTACAATTTGTTTGCAATTAAATTAAAGCCAACAATATATTTTGTTGTAAAAAATATTAATACGTATTGTTAGCCAATTTTGCAATATACTATATTTTTTCTTCTTATTGCAGCTCTTGGTATTAGTACTAGATTCACTGAGAATATGATTTTAAAACTCCTAATACTTATACTATTATTTGAGACAATATTTTTTTCTTACGAAGGCAAATCATATATTTATAAAATAATCTAAATGACTCAAAACTTTATTTTACACGACGTTCTATTTATTTAGCTAAATAAAAGATCTTTTGATTATTCGTCATTAAAATTTGATTGTTTTGTTTATCATTCATAACCTGCTTTATATATGTCAAAGCCTTCAAAATATTATGATGAGTCTAAATATTTTAATAACATTAATATGAAGAAGATCCTTTTAACGATGAAAGTTTTATTGTTTTATTGAATTTTATGATAGAAAAAGTTCTGTACAAATTTTACATAATTATCTATGCTACTTTTCATAGCTTTTATCAGTATCAAGAATATAGTGAATACTTAAAAAATATATATTTGAGTTTGATTAAAATTTCCTTTTCATACAAACATTTAGCCCTTTTGATAAAAATAATTAGATTTAATTTTTGAACAAAATTCAGATTGTAGTATATTTTTCTATGCAAATTTTTGACAGTTCATTTTCTTTGGATTTTCCTCAAAAGTAAAAGATAATAATCCGCACTTTGTTTTCTTTTTTAAGTTTTGTAATGAGTAGAGAAGCTAAATTTAGTTGTTTTAAATTATCACAACCCTAAATAAATTCTGATTCAGAGTGAAAAGTAAAGTGCATTATTCAAACAATGAAAACTGAGTTGGAAATAGCGAGCTTTCTTGTCAATAATTCTGAAAAAATAAACTCTATTTGCCGTGTATGTTTGACGGAAACTTCAACAAAATGGACAGCTCTTTTCGAAAATCAAAGTTCTGTTTCATTTTCAGAAAAAATCATGCTGTGTACAAGAGTTCAAATAAATGTAGACGATGGCCTGCCTAATATGATATGTGATCAGTGCTATGGAGAATTAGATCTAGCTGATACTTTTAGAATCAAATGTGAATTTTCAGATTCAATATTGAGAAAAATTTTCACCAATGGCCTTAAAGATTCAACTTCAACCAAGGAAGAAGAGTTATCAGTTCATTCTGATGATTTAAAAGAGGAATCATCATTCATCGATGGTGATAATTTCGATGATGAAAACGAAGACATCAAAAGTGAAACGTCCGAGAAGCAAAAAATATCTCAAAATCTCGATGAGTTATCATCCACAGAGCCAAAACATGTCAAACATAAAAAGAAAAAACACAAATCTTCCAAAATACCCAAGTCTGAAATATCACAGAAAATAAAAAAGGAGGAAGATACTTGCGATGAAAATATCTTTGAAACAATTAGTGATTCTTTAGAGAAAACTGATAACTCTGCATCAGAAAGTAGCGAAAAATCTAAAGGTAAAAAGTTTAGCTGCCAAATATGCAATAAACCACTCAGTAGTAGTACATCCTTAGACAAACACATCAGAAATATGCACAGTGAGGATAAGAAAAAGAAACAAGTTGGAAGAGTATCAGGATACGGAGCCGACAGACGATTTCACTGCACCGAGTGCGATTACGAAACTCGTTTCAAAACTGATCTGGTTTGCCACGTGCGACGACACACAGGAGAAAAGCCCTACCGATGCGATATTTGCCAAAGGAGCTTCGCACAACACGCCACTCTTAACAACCACAAGAAAACACACAGCGATACCATGTACTACACTTGCCCTCAATGTGGTAAACAGTTTAAATATAAAAACCGTTATGATAGACATAAAAGCAGTCACACGGAACAAAAACTATATAACTGTACTATTTGTAACAAAGGACTTAAAACACAGAAAATCCTCGAAGAACATATGAATAGGCATTATAATATTAAAAATTTTAACTGCGAGACTTGCGGATCTACATTTGTTACATTCAGCGAGATGACGGTCCATTCTAGAATCCATGGCACAGAAAAACGATTCCAATGTAACATTTGCGAGTACCGCACATTTGTTAAGGCCAGTTTAGAGAAACACACTCGCCGACACACCGGCGAACGTCCTTTCAGATGTGAGGTCTGTGATTGGGCTTGTTATACTCGCGGTGAACTCAAAATACATCTTCGTAAGCATACCAAAGAAAAGAACTATCCGTGTCCTGTGTGCCAAACTAAATTCATGTCAAGTTCTGGTGTTAACAAACATATGGTTAGAACGCATGGTGTCAAATTTAAATGGAGTGATCACAGAGATAGAAGAGTAATTAAATAATGTCAAGAATTCTTTTTCTGAGGATTTAAAAAAATTTATTTGAATGATTTCTAATATTGCCTGAAGGGATTGCTTATCCTGATAGCCTGGGTGACTTCCATTCATGAAATTGTTGATAATGGAAAATTATTATTGATTGTTTGTATTATGAAAAAGTCATAAGCAACAGAACTGGTTATAAGTGCAAGGAGACTAATGGAATGGTAACATTCAAGTAACAGAAACTCGTGATCCATTTGATGAGTAGATTTTGAATATTGTGTGCTAAAATAATTCAGTTATAATTGCATAATGTATTATATTTATGGAGGTCTTTAGATTGGTACCACTGTTACAATTGGGTTTGGACTCAAATAATTTATCTATACAAACTTGAGATTTAATTTATTGTATTACAATCTGATTTAGACTAGATAGAATAAAAACTTAAATTCGTAAAAAATCTCCACCAACTTCAATTTAATCAACCAGTAGTCATAATTAAAAACTCGGCAGGTAACCTAATGATCTGACTTAATAAACTGTTCGAAAAAATATATACATAAGTCTTGACATCCCATAGGCGTGCTATGGTTAACCCACAGTCAACACAAAGGAAGATTTTTTTTTCTTGAATAGCCGTGAACTCCTATATATGAAGGAGTCAGTGTCAAGAGACGAAGGAAGACTTTTCATTTACCGTGATCAATTGTAAATCCAGTTAAATTATAAAATTGACTTTTGTGGCCTAGTGAAAGAATGCTTGTCTTCTACCAAAAGATTTTTGGTTGAATTTCTGATCAGTGAGCAAAAACCTAAATGCCCTCGGACTGTTTTTTACATACAAGCCTATTAACATTGTGTGAGGTTGAAACGTGGCCAAACTGGATGTAGTAGATGTGCAAACATGCTGCATATGTGGTAATTTTAAGAGCTCAACTGTTATTCTGGTGCTCCATATCTAACCATGAAACATATTGTCTATAAGTGTCCACTGGAGCTTTTCAATAAGGTTTTGATGTTCATCAGGCAACACCAGCTGCTATTTGATTGTTTTCTAATCTATATTTGGATATATTAGTATACTAGAAAGTGTAATAAAACTTGGAGAACCCATTGCCAAGTTTTATTACACTTTCATTCCGTTGTACACAGTAAACCTGGCAGTCTCACTGTATTAAGACAATTTCTTGCAACCGACCAAAGACGTTAAATCCTTTATATGAAAACCAGGTCGATTTTTTTCAGGTTCTACTGTACACAATAATGATTGTAATACAAAGCTAAAGCTAATTATTTTGCCAAGCAATTCTTTTACAAAACAAATTTTAGTCGTAAGGTCTCCATGTAAAAACTGTGATCTAGAATTTTAATGTTATTGTCGTACTTTATTTAAATAAGTAGATGAACTGTAAATTAAACAATAATCGAACATTATGTTCGTAGTATTATCATTAAATTATTGAATAAACTCAATGCTTCTCTAATCCTTTTTATTAATTGTGTCACAAAACACCGTCCTCATGTTTGTCTTTCTATAAAAAAAATCACAATTGAACTTTTTAACTGGGTCAACAAATCACAGATATTTCCAATCAATTTTTTAATTAAATTTTCATGAAACATAGATGTCAATGTTCACACCAACTTTGTTTTTCTTTATTTTAAACTTTTGTGTTTTTGTGGGATGCAATTGTGTTTACTAAACACTTAGCCTAATATAGCTAAAGACTAATAAGAAATATCGTCAGAATTTCTTATTAGTCTTTAGCTTAAGAAGAAATATCGTCAGGTTGCTGACACAAATTGGCAATAGAATTTTTTTATGTTTCCGAGACATTTCAATTCAAATGTTGAAACTCCTACTATATTTGCATTTGGATACTTACATATTTTTTTATTGTATGAAAATAGTATCTTCAGTTCAAATATCTATTCCAAATTTTTACTAGACATGCACATTGACCATTTGATAATTACCAAAAACTCGCATTTTTTAAATTTTGTACTTAATTTGTGCCAGAAACTTGATATACAAGTATAAAAAATCATTTAATCCTCCAATTTTATGAAGTTGAAGTCAAAATGATTATAGAATACTTTATAATAGTTTTCGCTTGCTGCTGACTACGCGATACCATGTTTTACTCAATATATCTCACCACATATGTTCAAGCCACTATCAAATGACTATGGCACTAATGCTGTCTTATCACATCACAGCAAGGATCATCTCAAAATTGGACTATTGATGGCATATAAAAATATTTCATTCACCAAACAACAAAATCCTCATGCTAATATCTAAAGATGCGTTTGAGTATTTAGCATTGATGACTTTCTTGAAATATTAATAACGAATAAGTATGCAATAAAGAGAAAACAGAGTAACTCCCAAATCATGAAACTCAAGTGTAACTTCCAGGTCACAAGGTTCAAACTGGAAAAATGATCTCTGTTGCCTAGTTGATAAGACCTTCCTTCCACCTGGGAGTTTCGGGTCCGATTCTTGATGGTACTCAAAAAAAAGATCCAACTCTAGTAACAGTACTCACCAGTACTAGACGCATATGCTAATGTTGTTGCTTCTTCATGTGAGGGGTAGTATTACCAACCCGGTTTTAAACCCGAAGGAAGGAAATAAGATTTTGATTATAATCAAAATCATTACTTTCAATTCTACAAATAATTGATCCTTATCACTTCAATTCTACAAATAATTTATACTATTCTGGAAAGACCTTTCGTTTGGATGAATCAATGGTGCTGCGGTATGGTTGATTCTTGTTTTGTCAATATATAAAAGGAAAAAACAAAGCTTTACATACTACCCGAGTGTGACAGACCTATTGCAGTTCTTCAGATGAAACATCAGACAATGCTGACACGGAGAATATTTATTCAAGTTTTTTGAAAAAAAAAACTGGATTTGGTCATTGTATTGACATGGATAACTTCTAAAACTCATATAGATTGACAGTGAAATTGTTTGACAGTAACACCTATTGAATTTGAACAGTAAGGAGAATCCAATGTGATATATGTGAACCTCAAGGGAGAAAATTAATACATTGCCAGCTCATCCGCAACTAGTTCTGCATTCAGGTCTCACCCGCTTCGTGATCCATCAATGTCCTTAAATTCTATGTTGCAAGCAGTCTTAAAAAAATTGTATTCCTATTATTTTTGTTTTTGCAACCGCAAGTGTAGATGATACCCTGGGTCTGGTCACACAGGCAGAGAAGAGCGCAGGTTATTTTAGGGCACCTTTTCTAGCCTCTTCGCTCCTTGGGAGGGGGGGGGGGGACACTGACTATGATGTAATTATTAAGCATAATAAAAAATAGGATTTGAATGATGGTGTGATTTTTAAAAACGATGTAAAACTACATATTAGAAACAATTTGATAGTTTATAACTTCGAATAAAATTTGAAATCAAACATCGAATGCATAATATTATGTGTTTATTCTGTCGTAATAAAAACCCTTACAAGTTTATAACTTTTTAATTAAACATTAAATTATTTCACTACAATCTGAAGTACGTAAAAATTAAAAATAATTTGTCAAAAAATGGTTTAAATAGGTATAATTAAAATACGTCACCATATTTCTAATATAACAATATGGTCTGCAAGTTTTCCCACAAAAATATACTGGGACTGTACGTGAAGAAAAAACATAATTATAGTTCGGAAATTCTAGGATGAGTCCTGTGACAGCTCACAAATTTGCCCCAATACAACCTTGTAACAATATAAAGTAATTTTAATTATTTTATCAACTTTAATATGAGCCTCAATTCTAATAAATAGCAAGTTATTTAGGTAAATACATTACATAAGGTTGTATTGGGGCAAATTTGTGAGCTGTCACAGGACTCATCCTAGAATTTCCGAACTATAATGACAATAATCAAGTGTGTATAGAAATATTCAATAATTTTCCAACAAAAATATACTGGGACTGTAAAGAAAAAACATAATTAATGACAATAATCAAGTACGTATAGAAATATTCAATAATGAATCATACAGATTTTTTTAACAAACACATATTTATATGTTGTCCGAAAAGTAGTTTCATATATATCAGATACATGTCTTCAGCACATAATTTTCATTGCTAACTTCATTCCAAAGATGTTGAATGCATATTATGAAACGTACATTTTTCAAGTCATTGTTTACCTAAATTGCTTCAGTGGTTATTTTGGTATCACTTTGACGATGGAACAAAATTAGTTGTTTTTAGTGCTTGATGCTTTTTGACTACGGCAAAGGAAAAATGTGTCACAATCCAAAAAAAGATATTTACAATGTATAACGATGATGCAGTAAGCGATCGCGTGTATATGTTTTAAAAGTTCCATATTGGTTATATGACACTTGAAGATGGCATCTACTCTGGCCCATTGATAACAACCAAATCAAAGGCTTGATCGAAAACAACCAGCTTTCCACGAAACGAGAGATTACTGAAATGTTGAAAATAATCTTCCATGAGTATTTAGTGCAACTTTGCATTTGAACTGGACTTAATACAAAATTACTTTCTGGACACCTCAATGTGTAAATTTTTTACAGGGAACTGGTATTATTAAATAATGCGTTGACTGGGAAATTATTATCAGTGTTCATTCTATCAAGGTAAAAAGGGAAATTATTATCAGTGTTCATTCTATCAAGGTAAAAAGGGAAATTATTATCAGTGTTCATTCTATCAAGGTAAAAAGGGAAATTATTATCAGTGTTCATTCTATCAAGGTAAAAAGGGAAATTATTATCAGTGTTCATTCTATCAAGGTAAAAAGGGAAATTATTATCAGTGTTCATTCTATCAAGGTAAAAAGGGAAATTATTATCAGTGTTCATTCTATCAAGGTAAAAAAGTGACGAGATAATTTTTAAAAATAAAACAAGGCATATTGGGTTAGTTTACGTCATTTTTACAACTAGAAATATCTTTAAACCCATTCGCATTGTTTTTCTGCATAAAATTTCTTTTCAAAATATTGTATTGAAATTATTACTCACATACTAATAAAATAATTTATATATGAAACAGGGTACATTAGGCGTTATCCAAAAGGGCACATATCTTACTCTTTTTTCACGTTTCTTTAATAAGTAAAACCTCAGTAAATTTGGGGTTTAATTATAAAACACCTAATATTAAATTGGTTTATAAAATATAGAAAATATAAGTGTTATTCACTTCTTTCAATTATTTTATACATAGTTATTTATTGAGTGAGCGCCCTCGAGGAGAATGCTCTTTAAATGGTGCTATATTAATTGTCCTTTTATTATTATTAACTCAAACAAGGCTATTTACTGTTTTTAGGCTTTGTGTGTTTAAACAAAAGAACTGGAAAATACCTATTCTGCATGTTAGGTATGAAATTTGCCACTGTTCCCACCAGGATTGCTTCAAGAATATTAAAAAAGAGCCCTACAGAAGTTTATGTAGTACCTCATCATCGTTAGCTCTTGGCTGAGTGTAGAGTTTACCCCTTTTTTTATATCAGTAAAATCCCTCTTCGTTTTTTTACATCCAAAATGCAACAGTTCTCTATCCAACCATCTTAATTTCAGTCATCCAGCTGTATAGAGTTCGTCGTTATAGATTTGTTCCCCATAAGCTATTGTCACAAATTGGATTATATATTCTACAGAGAATTTCTCTATTGAAGGTGTTGAGAACTCTCATAAAATATATAATGGTTTAATAAATTATGTATGGTCTTCTTTCAAAGGGAACAAACTTTCACTATTTATCACTTTAAAAGCCTATCACTTTTGAGTGTTTATCTAAAAAGGTCTATCACTAAGTTTAAGGCCACAGCTGTTATCCTCCGCTATTTTCACTAATAAAAACTGTTTTTCATTCAATTGATGAACTTTCTTTTTCAAATAAATTCATAGATTGTTCATCTAATTCATCCTGGGTTTGAGTGAAGTTTAGTTTTAACGCCATTGAGGTGAAGTCACTTACTAAATAATATATATTATTACACTTCCACAGAAGTCTCTTAAACCATCATTAATGCATAATTCAGATAGCCTTTATCCATTTAATAAAGTCATATTTTGACAGTTCTTTTAAACACATTGTCACTCATAGTATTTCAAATATCATTCAGCTAATCATTGTCAAGTTTCGCTGAGTGATTTCTGGTATTTATTTATCCAAAATGGTTTTTAAGAGAAATCATATTCAGTGAAAAACGTTTAACATGAAAAATTGTTCTGGTTCTGTCAAAATGCTATGTGATTTCATACATTTATTTTCTTTTAACATGAAACATAAACATGCTTAACATGAAAAGATTTTGCATCTCAGAAGAGCAAAAAAAATAGTTTTTAAAATAATTATTAATTTTTTTTACAATTTTTATGTGTTTTTATCCGATGAAGTCAATGAACATGTTGAGTGTTAATAAATTTTGTTTGTAAAATGCCCCTTATGGAGTGTTATATAGTACATCAAATATTAATTAAACTTTCTATCTTAACTATTTTGATTATTAAGAAAACATTGGTGTTTTTTTTTTAAATGAAAAAAATTATTTTCCAATGGTTTCATGTTAAAACATTCCCACTGTACTTATAAGTATATGAAAAAACTTTACTTATTAATTTTTTCCATTAATAATCTTAAAAAATATATAAATAGGCCAATAATAATTACAAGCGAAATCTTACCAAAAATATGACAAAATAAAAATCACTACAAATACACATTTTGTATAAACTTATCACAAGAGTCGTTTTGAAAAATTCAATTTACAGGTAGAAAAAGATCATAAAATTGTACAATTTCAGGTGAACATTCCAATCAGATCTTTTAAAATACTTGAAAATAAATTCAAGTATAAATAATAATTTGCATCTTTTTATCACAATAAAAGGATGATTGTCATGAAAATTCTATTGAAGTTTGAATAGAAGTCATTAGATCAACTAACATTTTTAATCAATTGAAGGGTGGAAATACTCGAGAACCTGTAATTTATTTTTAAATTTTATAGTATGCCTCAGGGCAATAAATAGTTTTTAATAAAAAAAAATAGATTAGTCCTTAATTAAATGTTTTAAATCTCCTGAACATTTTTACTTTTGGCAAATAAGCTCTTTAATATTTCTACCCTTAAATTGGTAGTAATTCAAAATAAATTTGTCAAAACATTAAGCACAAAAAAAAACAATATTGCTTACAGAAATCTCATACTTGATGATGAAATTCAACATTTTTCAAAATTTAACGCCTTATTTGGAACAAAAACCATGCTGTTCCGTATTTCGTCATCGACATTTTGTAAAGTGCTACATAACTGTACTAAATGCTTTCTACCAGTAGACTTTTTAGCAGATTGTAGTCTCATAGGGATCGGTATCTTCGGGGTGAATTTTCCTGGAGTCTTCTCTTTCTCTGCAAAGGGGACTTTAAGGTTTAGCACACTGACAGCAGCTGGCTTAGCCCCACTAGCATTTTTATCATTCAATGATTTGTCTAACTTGGACACTGGCGTAGCATCTGATGGTTTGAAAAGTCTCGAACTCCTTCGTACAGGTGTGGCAACGTATTTGGATGTTAGACTTCCTGACCTTCTTCGAGATCTAAATTAATTAAAATAATGCATTTAAAAGCTTTTTAATAATCTTAATATAAAAATAATTGTTTTTTAAATAATTATATAATTCCACTGAACATGAAATTGATTATAGTTCAGAAAATGTAGGATGAGTCCCGTGACAGCTCACAAATTTGCCCCAATACAACCTTGTAACGATGTTCAGTAATTTTAATTATTTTATCAACTTTAACATAAGCCTCAATTCTAATAAATAGCAAGTTATTTAGGTAAATACATTACATAAGGTTGTATTGGGGCAAATTTGTGAGCTGTCACAGGACTCATCCTAGAATTTCCGAACTATAGTATCTAATTTTGTAACATTTTGTGGTGGAATTAATATTGATGAATCACTAGACTCATCCAATCACAAGGTGATGAAAATAAATTAACCATAAAAGCTCCTTTTTTTGACATAATATATAGATTACAAGATATAATGTAGATAGAAAGATATAATGTAGATAGAATAGAACTATTTTTACCAAAATGTGGATTTCACAATCAGTGGTCAGTTTGTTAAAGTAATCTTTCCAACAGAGCGCATGAAAGGCAGATGAAGTTGAAATCTTATAGTTTAAAACATTTTTGTGATAAAAAGATACAGTAGAATTGACAACTTAGATTCAGTGTTACCAAACTTGTCTAACGCTCGATATTTATTGCTGACTAAAAACAAAAACAAAGTCTGATCCATTTCACTGCTCATAACTAAAGAATAATATCTTGAACAAAAAATATAATTAATATACGGGGGTGGATCAAATATAAACTAAACTTTTGTTTTAGAGCGCGTCATTTTGAACGGAGGGCGCGGCCGCCTCGAGTGTTGGGTGGGGATATCAGAAGTGGGGAGGGTGGTCGCCTGAACTCTGCAGATTCCATCATTAGTATGGCACACAATGTCTGAGAAAGAGGTGCACCCGTCAATTGTGCAGCGCATAATTATCAAGTTTCTTGCTCGTGAGTACGTAAAACCGGCCGAAATTGTGGAGATTGACGGCACAGTTCGGTGATCAAACACTGTCAAAGCCTCGTGTGTTTGCCTGGCATAAGGAGTTCATGAAAGGCCGTGAAGGGGTTGAAAACTAGAGCCGTGATCGTCGTCCACGGATTAACATTACCGAACAGAACATTAACGCCATTCGTGGTCTTTTGGAAGGTGACCAACATTTGATGATCTCCGAAATTTATTCTGAGATAGGAATAAGTTATGGGAGCACTCAATTCATAATCACAAAGGACCTAGGATTCCGTCAAGTGTCTGCTCGATGGATCCCACGTCTTTTGACTGCAGAACAAAAGTTGGCACGTTTGCACGTCTGTGAGCGGCTCTTGGCGTGGTTTGCTCAAGGGAATGCATATTGGAGTCGCATCGTTACCTGCAATGAAATTTGGGTACACCACTATACGCCCGAGTTGAAACGAGCCAGTATACAGTGGAGAAAGAAGGATGAGGCAGCTCCTGTAAAAGGCAAGACTTGGCTGTCAGCTGGAAATGTGATTGCAATTGTTTTTTGGGACTGGCACGGCATTTTGCACGATCGTCGCACCATCAATGCGGCGTACTACTGCGAGCTTTTGAATGAAATTTTAAAAGTGAAGAGTGAAACTTGCTTATTGATGCAAAAGACGTGAGCAATTGCGCGTTGTCAAGGAGAAGTGATTCTTCTCCATGACAATGCGAGGCCCCATACTGCAGCTGTAACATGCGAATAATTTGAGGAAATGAGTTGGACACGACTGGAACACCCTCCCGATAGTCCTGATCTATCGCCCTGCGACTTTCATCTCTTTGGGCCACTGAAAGAAGCTCTGGGATGCCAACGATTCAACAACGACGATGGAGTAGAGGGATTTGTGTGAAATTGGCTGCTGACACAACCCACTTATTTTACGATAACGGGTTAAAAAAAACTACCGATCCACTGGGAAAAATGCATT
This sequence comes from Odontocerum albicorne, assembly GCA_949825065.1. Taxonomy (NCBI): domain Eukaryota; kingdom Metazoa; phylum Arthropoda; class Insecta; order Trichoptera; family Odontoceridae; genus Odontocerum; species Odontocerum albicorne. The sequence continues at coordinate 9,522,671 of OX463840.1, read as the reverse complement.
TCTAAAGCAGAATATGTAGAAAAATGAAGTGTACTTGGTTTTTTTCTTTCTACAAATAAAAAAAAATAAAACAAAAAGTCTCGTTTATATTTGATCCACCCTCGTATAAAAATTCAGCCTGAAGACAGCCTTAGAATAGGAGGTAGAAACAGGTGTCATGGTAATAAATGTAATAAGTAGAATTATAAAGCTATTTCTTATAAAATGTTCTAAAATGATCAAATTTGAACACTAAAATATAAGAATTAATTAACTTCTCTGGCAACATTTACTGACTGAAATGACTTCTTCCTATTTTCCAGATCAAGTCTCTTCCGTGCTACAGAACTAGTTATTTCAAATAGCCATCAACATAATCAAGTCAGTTTACTAAATAGTGAAGTAATCAAACATGAATGGATTAAAACACATTTCTTGTTTAATGAACACAGAGACTTAAAAAAGGAATGTTACTTACTCATTTATCATATTCTTTTGCTGTATGGCAAAACGTATAAGGGTGGATTTGAACACATTTTTCACATCCAAGAACTTGGGATCTGCGCTTTGTGTCACCTTCACTTCAGGATCTAGATTCAATTTCATAAACTTTTGCAGCAAATGATCCAGTGATACTTCTACTTCTACTGGCTGAAAACAAATTTAATATTCAGTATTGATCTTCAGCCAAAAAGTACAGGATAATCCAAGAGAAGGCTTGATATTGAAACATTTCTCAATATTCCATAATTACTTATTATAATTTCTTATTTTTTATCTGCAAAATTGAAGGACTCAATGAAGACCATCACCAAGTTGGTGGAAGATTTGTCATCCTAAAACATCAGGTTAGATTACTGATGGTATTCATAAAAGAGAGGGTTCCAGTCCAGTTTCTACATACATGCATATGTACCTTTGTATTGTATTAAAATTTTGTTGAATACAGCACAACCTGATGGACTTATTATTCAACTGATTTGTTATAAATTATCCTGTAAATGCTCTTATTATATTTTGATTTTTTTTCCAACCAACCAGAAAAATGTTGTTATATGAAAAACCAGACTGACATTTTTTATTAGTTTTCATCGGGAATTGAACCAAAAAAAAACCAGCTTGGAAGTCAAGAGTTCTATTAATTAGACCACGGAAGTCATTATCCTAGTTGGTTGAAAGAAATAACAATAAAAAAAATTCCTCAGATATCTATGGTACAGAACAAAGGGTGATTACCCAAAATATGCTCACCATGCCGAACTTCTCACGGTGTGTAACTATAGAAGCCTTGAAACAAGAAGGCAAGAATCCATTGCGATATTCCTAATAAAGGTTTTCCAAGGTTCCTTTAACTGTCCAGCGATTCTAGAAGCACTAAGTTTATATGTACCCAATAAATATAGCCGTGCAAGGAATCACCCTCTGTTCTACATACCAACTTACAGGACGAATATCATGGCTAAACACTCAGTCACGCGTGGTATAGAGATATTGAACCAACTGAATGACACGGTTGATATATTCTCGGTACCGTCTAGCAGTATGAGAAGAATCCTGGCTGATATTATTCTTAACGAATAAGCTAACGCTAGAAGCAGACCCTCTTTGTGTAACAGGAGAAATCCGTGCAAAGTGGGTAAAAAAAAAAAAAAAAAAATAAGCCCGCTAGGTTGTACTATATACAATGGAAATATAACACAAAACAGAAAAGTTATTACATAAGAAAGTGAAAAATAACTGAGTAAAACTTATTTTGTACTAAAGTAATGGTTAGGTTAGGTTATGGTGAACTGTAAGTTCTTGTGGAGCCAGACAATATTGTCCCCTGGTCATGTTCTTCAATATATCCGTATCACCAATTGTTGAATATATGAAGGAAGGAATTATAAAATTTGGCAACAATATAGGGTACACAACAGATTCATTCGAGGTGAATTCATCTAAATTTACAAAAAGAAAAAGTTTCAAAACTTGAAAATGTCACAAAGCTTAATCATAAATCGAAGAAAGACTACCGATATACTAGTACATTTTTAACGCCATCTGTGCCAAAAATCAAAACAATATTAAAAAATTTGTAAGTTTCAATTTGTTATTGTTCTTGTCATTTGAAATTATAAGAACAATAATAAATAAAATGTTTCTTATTTATAATAAAATCTTTACAATATACAAGTGATATCAAAGTTCTGAATACTCGTGTTTGTAAATACAAATCCCATATGAAATTGCACTAATCAAGCAGAATAGAGAGGAATAATAGTATGTATAATCCTATAGAATGAGTTCAGAGCCAGGATCAAGATAGTAAAAGAAGGATACCTGAGCTCCCTGGATAATGGCTTTGTTATAGCACTCCACAGCACGAGGGAAGTCTCCCCTCTTCTCTTCCAGGGCGGCCCGACACTCCCAGTAGGATGATGTGTTCAGCACCTCTTCACCACAGTGCCTGACAATAGTGTGCAACCACTCAGCACACTGTTGCCATGAATAACCCTGGAAGTTTTCCATTCATTTGTGAAACTAAACTATCTTCAAAGAGCCATACACTTATTTTGTATTCTTAACTGTAAAAACTCTAGTACATGGTTAATTAAAAAGAACTGATTGAACTTCATAAGGAACAGTTAAAAAATGTTTTTAACCACCAAAATTCCCAAATGAAACTTAAGAGTAGATTTATAATATTTTTTTATACTTTTTACAATATTGTAATTTGTTTTATCAAACATTGTTTATTCCACTTTTTGTAACGGTATAACCCTACCGGTTTCAAGGTGCACACCTCATCATCAGGGTAGCACAAACTGGTTCTACTGTTCAAAAAGTGGAATAAACAGCGTTTGATAAAACAAATTGCAATATCTTTAAACCTCCACAATGTTAATGCCTTAACTATAAAAAACTTTGAACAATAAGTTGTTGACTGGTTCATTACTAGCTATTTTGTTCACAGAAGTAATTATTATAAAATATTCGTATCAGCAGAGATGATATAAACAGACAATTTGTTGCGCGTTGTGAAAAAATATTTCATTCTAAATGCTTTTACCTAGCAGGTATTTAGGTAAAAGTATAAAATCTTTCAAAAACATATTTTTCAACGTATCTGAATATGAGACAACATATTCCATAGGCAAACCTTTGAACAAAATTATAACAGATATTCCCTATCACTAATGTTATCAAAAAACATAATTTTATATTGAAAATGTTATTTTAGGTGTTTATTTTCTGTAATTTTAGTTTTTATACCTGGGTGTAGTAATTTTAGTTTATACATATACCTAGTTTATATACTTTTGCTGCGTGTTTTAAACAAGTGGTACTAGTAGGATTTGTATGGGTGTATAACAATGAATTTGATAAAGGTGTATAACCTGCTTTCACATTTTTACCATTGTTGAAGAATTTTAAAATTGACAAATTTATAAATGATTATAAAACAAAAGATTTAGCAGTCAATGTACTGATCAAAAACTAAAACACAAATTTTTTGATTCTCCCCGAATTAAAATAATAAAATCCAATATTACTGCAATTAATTTTGCAAGGGTTCCCTGTTCCTAGGAATATTTTTGTTGCTTGATAAGAAAATTTAATGATTTACCTCCAGGATGAGATGGTGAAGATCATTCAATGCACCCGTTACAGTAGAATCTATGGATCCAGAATACTTCTGAGGTGTACAGGTTTTCACAATAGGAATACCATTTGGAACCTTGATAATAACAGCGGGACTTTCAACGAGATGGTAGCTTGCCCTGCGCCACTCTGCTGCATTATCTTTCACAACTCCTGTGGTAGTTTCTTCAAAGGAATCATCATCTGGTATTTCCAGATTCTCTTTGTTTTCATCATCCATCAAAGATTTAGAAAGTGATTTCTCTTTAATGCTAGGATTCATTTCGTGAAGTCCAAAGCAATGCAAATGGTGATAAGTACTAAGAGATTTTCCTCTTTTTTGAAGCCAAACATTGAGGCGATGTTTTAATTCACTGGGTCTTGGAGTGTTCAAGAACACAGGAGGAGTGCAACTCTTGCGTACTGGTGTCAAGAATTTTACAGATTTTTTCCTCTCAGATTCTACCGGCAGGATGTAATCTTTAGGAAATCCGTTTGAAATTTCATCCTCAATCTCTTTATGTTTCATGTTCCCCACTGACAAAGTTCTTTTCACACATTTTTTTGCAACATCTGCACCGAGATGTTTGAAATGAACTGTTGAAAGTGATCGGCGCAATTGAACTTTCTCCTTGAAGTCATCTTTACTCCCCTCGCTTCGTTTATGCATTTCAGTGAGTCTTTTTGTAATCAATTTTGGTTTTCCATTAATCTGTGATGAATTTGATGACAACTTTTGAACCTTCTTAACATTTACAGGTTTTTCCGTTTCAGGAATTTTAAGTAAAGGCTTAGGTCTTGATAATCGATCTACCGATGCTAATGTCCACCTTTTATTCTGCAATGGTTGTTGGGAAGAATGCGTATTATTTATCTTTTTTTCTTTATCTTGGATAGTGGTTGCTGATTTAGAAACAAATTTAGGTTTGGACAAACGATTAATGGAAGAGAGGTCAAATTTCTTTGTCACATTTAAATTATTTGTATTATGCACTTCTTTAGATTTAAAGAAATCTTTTTTGGGTGCATCACTTACACTGACATAATTTTTTTGCTGTACTACAAATTTGGGTTTATTTAGAAAAGTCTTTGATGACACGCTATTTTCTTTTGGTGCCATAGATCTGCGAGTATCAACCTTCTTTTCAACCTGATTGTATTTATTATTTTTTAGAAGTGTACCAAGCAATGATTTAGGAGTTTCAATAGCTGGAATTGTAGATGTAGTTTTGCTAACAAGCGGCAATCCAGATGGCATGTCCAATTTATCTTTAGATAAATTTTTATGAAGACTAGGTAAATTCAATTTCGTTCCATTTAATGGTTTTGTATGATCAATACTAAGTTTCATGCCGATAGGGAATGATGGTGTATAGGAATATTTTTCCAAATTCCGTTTCTTGAGCTGTAAAAGAAAATAAACATTAAATATTTTAGATGTTATATCATGATGCCATTAAGTAAATATTAACAGCATTGACATCAACGTATCAGGAATCAGTCAAGTGAATTGATTGACACATCATTCAGTCTTAGCACATCTCTCCTCTCTTACTATGCTTACATGTACTCGTATAATACTTATGATTTTATTCATCATCATCCATTTCTTTATGGTCTTCAGATTCTCAACAAGCTCGATGTTTCACAAATAAGTACTCCACATGGAACTGGATTTGAAAATGAAAAACGGAGAATTCACATTTTTAGAAAACTTAATTTTTTTGAATTTTTAAACTTCACTTTCTTTTGTTTTGGATCTTAACAAAAATCATTATTGATTGTGTCAGTCAGCCTTCACCATGTCTTCATAGTCTTATTGAGTTATTAGTATTGAACTCTATAGTCCATTTATGTTAAGACCTTAAGCATCTCATTTTATATTGTCAGCTTGTAAGACTTCATTTGCAATAAATAAAAAAGATATCTGGTTACCAAGCTTTATCGGTGCGTAAAATAATGTGTCCTTAAACTTCAAATGTGTGCCAAGTGCACATGAACCCTCATCAATGTAAGGATTTGTACAGGCCAAGATTGACATTTTATATGATAATACAAAAATTGCATATTGCGGAGCATAGAGATGAAGACCATTATAGATAAATCGTTGAGACAGAATAAAAAACTTTCAGCATCCAGCAAATGTTTTTTAAAGTAAATTGTGATTTATAAGACTTTTGGCTATTTGGGTATTCCTGAAGCTGCCTCAAAGTGTTAAGAGATATGGGTGGCATGTGCAGCTTTAGAAAGCATTTAAAGACAACCCTTTTTGGGAAGTCTTATCAAAATATATGATTATATATGCACACTAATTATGATTATATATGATTATATATTCAACTCCACCTAAAGTATTTATAGATCTTCCGATAAGTAGTTCATCTTCACATGGTAAATTTTCTGCGGTTTTCTTGTCAAATATGTTTTTCTGAACATACTATATGCAAATGCGGGGAAATTATTAATCCTATTCTTATACTCAACTTTTTTTTGGTAATATTTTTAATTTGTCAATAATAGGATTACAGAACAAACTCTAAAGAGCGCTTTATCTTGGGTTCGAATCCCAAGATAGAGCGCTCTTGAGAGTTTGCTCTGTAAACAGAACTATATGAATTGTCCTTTTACTATTATTATGTGCCAAGTACAAGGCATTGTTGTAAGGCAGAAAAGGTGATACGATTTACTTCTAAAAAGGATGATAAATACCTGAATATTATTCCACTTCGATATTTATGGGAAAAAATGTTAAGTTAGTTTTAAGAAGTTTGTTTATATTGGGTGTTAACATAAGTTGTGTCCGTTTTTTTCCAATTTAAAAACGAGCACCAAAAGTAAAACAAAATGGTAAATGTTATACATCATTCTAAAGAAAATTTTCTGCTCTACAAGATTGTGTTTGCTTTTACGTTACATATATTATTTTACTTGATTACAAGCCTTCAAAATGGAATGTCAAGTCGACTAAAGTGAGCATTTTCGACACCTCCTTCTGTTCGCATTCAATCGAGGGAATAAAACTGCCAAAGCTGCTCGCGATATTTGCGAAGTGTATGGTGAAGATGCTATGAATGAAAGGACAGCTCGTCGATGATTTTTACGTTTCAAAGACGGTAATTTCAACCTGAAAGACATGGAGCGTTCCGGACGACCAGTGGACTTCGATGAGGACCGCTTAAACCATATTATTCATGAAGATCCCCTTCAAACATTTTTCATCACCATTTTCAAACTATATAGGATTAATAAGGGCAAGCAAAAAGGAGTTTACCATAGCACTAGAATTATCTAAAGAAACAGCGCGAACGGAGAAAAGGTATACGAGTATATACACACCATTTACCTGTCGGAGCAAGCAGAGAGGAGGGAGCGCCAGGCTTTCCTATCGCGACATACATCTTTCACCTCTTCTACAACATACACCTTCTCATATACCTCCTACGATTTATGACATTTTAAATTTCCTGATTTCAAAATATTATTCACTTGATCCATACTTCCCTTGATCTTTCTCTACCACACCTTCCACTCACGTTTGCACTGTATATTCCTTTTGTTAGTCTTTAGTCATTCGTTCTAGATATCCAAACCAGATCAGAGTGATCTTAATGAGTCTAAAGTTCACATTAATCACTTCATTCTGCATTCTGTTATACATTGTCACCCCATGTATTCTTCTCATTGCACACATTTGTATAGCGTTTATTCTATAAAATATATACCTTCATATAAATCAATGCCGCAAATAGTAAAATCCTATATACTTTCGAGATATGTTTGAAGAAAAACAAAATACAAACCATTTCAACCCTTGCTGCATGCTTGGCTATCCTTTCCTCCCTTAACTGTTTCACTCGCAACTTCATCTCTTCAATCTTTTGTAACTTCTCTGAATTTGTATCCCCTTCATCCGTTTTCGGGACCATTTCAACTGATGAACTTTTATCCATTTTCTATAAAAAAAACTTGATTTGAAGACGGTATAAACAATTTAATCGTATTTGACAATTAAAACGATTGTCTAGCTTAAAACGACATCAACAAAATGCCACTATCACATTAAAATATAAATATTCAATAAATGAAACGGTCAAATTCAAAACGAGCGTACAAGTCGGAAACAAATAATTTTTAATTTTAAATTGAACAATCGAAACCGAATTAACTGAAAACAACCGTCGTTTATTATTTTTATTATGGCAACTCAGCAATGAGCATTTTTACATTGATGCTCGTTTAGATATCCAATAATAATAATGATTTTAAAATCCTTTTAGGACCAATATCATTATCTAAATAATTATTATTAATGCAAACGAATTCTTATTTTTATTACCTCGTGTTACTTTGGAGTTGAAATATGTTTTACTTGATTGGATTATTGTTTATATATTTTGGCTAGATTTCTACTTTATCGCGGCTAAGTCACGAGTTTGTTTACTTTATAACAATCAATTGTTAAAAAGCCACAGGCAAACGACTTAACAATCTTACTAAATACACTCTCAAATAATTGTATAAGCCTTGTGGAGCTGCGGTCATAAAACACTTAGCTCACAGCAGTTTACCCAAAGACAGGTCTTGAACAATTCTTCGTAGGATAGTGATCGAATAAGATCAAATTTAGAACCACAATATCTCTTCAACTGCTAAAATGTAAACTTTTTTTCAAGAGGTGCAAAACGTGAATTTCCATATTCCATTATTTACTGTAACTAAGTAAAACGTATCCTGCCTTTTTCATATTTGAAATTTTCAATATGTAAACAACTGATTCTTTGTGAAACATGAGTTGAGAGACATGTAGGAAAATGAAAAAAAATCAAAGACAGCTCTCGATACTACGTAGCCGTTTCAATTGTGCTTTGTGTGGGACAAGGTTTACATTTCTGACAGTGTGTCAAGTCAAACAGTTAAGATTCCGTTAGTTGATTTGAATGAAGTTAATGTTTGTTTTTTTATTCTGGCGGGGTACTAAGCAATTGATGTTTTCACGACCAATCAGAAAGATTTTAACGGACCTATTGGGAATAAAACAAATGAGACCCATTCTTTTGGTATTCTTGGGAATCGAACTCGAAATTCCTGAGATGGAAAAAGCGTTTTACTAGTCAGATCCTAGATGTAATCAAATCTATGGTAGTTTCCATTTGCTAAATAATAAATTCGGGGTTGGAGTAAATAATTAATATTTTGATTTGATAATCGCGTTTGTTAGTTTCAAAGTAGCGAACATCTGACAATAAAAAAATATTTAGCTAAATTCAAGGGTTACAGGATGAGATATGTTTTGAAATGCTACCAGGTTGTAAAAATGAATGTGATTTACATCTATTTAAATCAAGCCACTCTAAAGTCAATACGTAGACAACCGTAAAAAAATAAAACGGATACTCAACCATTGTCAATGTGAAGTTATACCGTGACCTTGTGGTCTTGTCTTCCACCAATGGTTTTTGGGTTAAATTTCCGATATAAAAAATAAACCTTTTCCAGTCCGTATTTTACACACCCACTTTTGAAAATATTTTTGATTTGAAGAAGTTGCTATATAGAAATAAACGTATTCAGCAAATCATTCAAAGGTGTGATACAATATAAATATAAAACGTATACGAAATCAATATTTGTTAGATTTTAAAAAGGGTGTCGAGTAATTGATTTGTTGAGTATTCAATTTTTATTTGTACAAATGTTGATATTATTGATTGATCGTACAGTTTTTTTATAGAATTTTCATAATTATCATAAAAATATTTTATGAAATATAACAAATAAAATACTTAATAACAATAATCAATAACAATATTATCAATGACGATATAATCAATAACAATATAATTAATAACAATGTCAAGATAATTATATTCGTAATCAAAATTATGTATTTTCGCGAAAATACTCTAGACCATCATTTGGGAAGTTAACTGGATTTAAAATTTTCTTTGATTTTACGTCTATGTTTATTTCGTATAATTTTTATCATTAGTTGACGTGATGATATATATATTCCTCAAATTATGTTCTTCCCCTTTTATTCTTTCTTCATCGTTGTTGGTTGAGCTTATTTTTTTTGCAACATAAAATTGGAAAAAAATGCTCTATTTCATTTTTTGTATTTGTAACATATTAATAGTAAAGCAGCTATTTGTTATATAATTTTCCACATAATTGTAACATTTTTAATATTATTTATCACTGTTAGTTTACTTTTTAAGGTCTTCAGTGTCTACTAATCAATCTGACGATATCCACGGCACATATTATCTTAACTACATGGTTGTGGCAGAACGCTTCGTGTATTATTATCATATGGCAAAATATTAAAGTTTTACTCTAATAAAAATAGGATATAATGTGTTATCTTTAAATGTAAACTTATGAAAATTGAAAGTTTTCAATGCATATTTGCATAGTTGATTACAACATGTTTTCATATGTAAACATTCTTTGTGTTTATAATTCAAACGATAGATTTGTTCACTCAAAAGAGTGTAAATGAAGATAAATTAATTTAATTAGTTTTTCGTTTGAGATATAAAAGTTTCTTTTCGATTTAAAAGTTTTGACTTTGATTGTAATTTTACTTTCATTCATTTAGACTATTTCCATGACACTGTTATTAATTTTTTAACACAAAGATATTTTTTACAATCAAAAGTAATTTTATTCAAATGCATTATTTTGTGATAGTAAACAGCAATCAACTTCATTGTTAAATTATTGTGTGTTGTTTCATTGAGTAGGAACTTGTTAAAAAAAACACGAAGTAACATGAAAATACAGCTTCATCTAAATTATTGCCATATGAATAACAAACATACATAAAAAACAGACCTAGGAAAATGTTAAGTAAATTCTGGCAATTTTACATCATTTTCACCTCGGTTTTTTTCTCGCATTTGATATGTAATTTTATTGTCTATGGTTGCTCTGCGTGTCCAAGCTTTGTGGTGTCTGGCGAATTTTTTTAACAATGATTGTATTTAATCCATTAAATTGTTCAGACCTAATTAATTAGCTGTAACCCAGAGCGTAGGTTTAGTTATACCCTCTGTATCATCCGTATAGGTAAAGATCCAAGGGGAAACATACATAACGTAATGTACTGACATTAAGAAGGTGCAGCCGCTAATTTTTTTCAGATAGCTATGTCGAAGAGGGCTGCGGAAGATGGGGCATCATCAAGTGGTCAGCCTCCTATCAAGAAGGTTCATTTCGAACCGCACCTCATCGGGCCGGTGTCCACCCTCGAGGAGATGGACATCAAGGTTCTTCAGTTCCAGAATAAAAAATTGGCACAGGTTTGATTATTATTTCCCTTGTCATTTCATCGTTTTTTCCCATTTCAGGTCGATTCTTCGGGATGCAGAGGACGTATCTTCAAGGAGACGCGCTTAGCCTGCCTTCTGGAAGATGTTTACGAGCTTCATCCTGTTTTTGCACGCATAACACTTGTAATTTCTCCGCTCTTTCATCACAGGCGGCAGCGTCTTCAGAATGCAGTTTATCTTCGGCAGAGCCGGATTAACCTATCATGTCGGATATTTACATGTTTTTAATCTATTCAACACGTATTTTGCTCATTCGCGTCCTTTGACATTTGTACGCTTTCCATGACGGGTGTTTTCACGTTTTCCGGTCGACTTACAAGGTTTTTCTTAGTTTATTGCGTTTCCTTTCGTGAAGATAGCGCAATTTAACTCCAAACGCCGAAAATTCGGGCTTATTGACATAATTTTACTTTTAAACATGATAATTGACATTAGACATCAAACAGTAATTTTGACATATTAGGACATTTGAGGGAATGAGTGGATAAACTTTTAAGATGCAAATCAGTAAGTTTGAGTAGAATAGTACTTGAAGAAAACTGGTGAATATGTGGAAAAGCATGCATAGCAAAATTCTGACAATAGGGAAAATCTAAGTATAAATGTTTGTGCAATTGCATGATTGCTATTGTGTATGCATGTAGAAATAACCAGAGAGGACATGTTCGAATCAGATGACAAATAATGTGTGTTTTCCATGCTTTTCAATGCTTTTGGCATGGTAGTAAACTTCATTTTAGTATAACATATTTTTTACCTGAAGGTCATTGGAACATTTTTATATAGTTTAGACAGCAATAGGACTATCTGAAGCTTGTGTTGTTATCTCTAACAGATAATCTTGGATTTAGATTGTATTTCACTAGCCTAGAATATTACTCAAACTGAAGCATTAGTTCCCCTTTTTACTACATATACATAAAAATGGACATGGTGTGATTTTATATATGTATATTATAAAAACAACATGAGGTAACACAATATTTTGACATAACCTGAATAATTACATAAAAGTATCGTATTTGTTGAAAAACAGGTACAAAATGATCAATTTAAGGAGTAGAAATTGACTACATCTATAAATTGCACAAACGTATGAAATGTTCATTTAAACTTATTTGTAACATAAATACTCTTAATATAGAAACACATAACAAAATAATATATACAAAAGATACTTAATAATGTTGATTGGCTTTTTTTGGTTATATGAACATGTGAAAAACATAAATAAATGTAAAAAAAAAAGAATAACTTTTAGATTACAGATTGTATTTAGATATTGTAGCATGTATCTTTCGACATGAAATTAGTATAGCAAAAACATATATAGATAAATTTCCAAGAAGTCATATTCAAATTTCCAGGAAGAGATAACAATTTTTATTTTCTTTATATTGTGCAAAATTCAATTATGTTGCGTACTTGATATATACGGGTAAGATTTAACTTTCTACACACGATTTACATTAATAATTTTAGAAAATCGAACTTTCAATTATTGACCCTAATATTTCCATAATTCAACAGTATGTTAGTAAGAAGATTGTGCAATCATTACTTTTGCACACTTTTCTTCAATGACCTTTGATGGTGACACTACGCATATATTTGGCCTTATGAACATGACCTCTCCACCTTGGATAATCATGGGCCTTCTGCTTTCATCTTTCTTACAATTTATCCAAGTGTTCCAGCATATTGTCTCGAAGTTTTTTCATGTTGTGCTGTTTGGGTCTTCCCAAAGCCCATAACAAATGTGCACTAGTCTTGTTAATATTGTTTGCTGATTCTTAGCCGCTATTCTAGAATATTGTAATAAAGCCTACTCATTTTGATTTTATATTGCGAGTCTTTGTCAAATCAGTCATTTTTGATCATTGCCTTATCAATTTGTCTTTCAGTCCCGCAGTGATATATCTTAGCAAACCACAATTTTTGTACATGTATTTTTGGTTTCATTAGTCTGCCATATTCAATTTGAATATATCAAGGAGATATGATACCAAAATATTATTCTTCTCTCTCTTCAGTTTAGTTCTGTTCATTATATGCTGTAATCTTCCATACAATATCCCTTTCCACATTTATGTGATGATGCTTAGTTCACATAAGACATCAACATGTGCTTTACTCAATCTGATTTTGTGATAATTTGATTTACAATGTGCTTAGGACTTTTTCATAATTTACAATATCATGCTGTGTCACTATTGGAGGCATGGAATAGACCTCTTATTTTTATCTTGGCATACATCTTTCATTTCTGCAATGTCCGTATATTTTGGCATGTATACTCTTATTTTCAGTTTTCTCTCTTTTATAATTTTTTTCATTTGGTCAAACCAAGTTTTTCTGTCTTTCCAAATTCTTCATTCTTTGGATACTGATTGAATAGCTTTGTAAAATGTACTTGAACCATCTAAATGCTCTTCATCTTGAGCACTAATAAGTTTTAGATAATTGTCTAAAACATTTCTCGGTGTCATGGTTTAGTAATTAGCGTGATTGCTTAGAATTCAGGAATCTTGGTTTCAATAAAACTTTTGTTCTTCGTATACAATTTTCTTCACTCTTAATATGAGGCATTCAAACCGATGTATTGTATTTTCCAGTTGCTTTATAATAAGTTTAATTTTATCTAGAGCCAAGAATGGACATATGGTATAAATTCCGTATATACTTAGCATCTTAAAGCTATTTACTCTGAATTCTTAGAGCCAATCACCCGTTTTAAATATTCCTGTTTTGATCTTGTTTTCATAACAAATAACATTTTGATTTTTATATCTTATAAACAGTATTTTAAAATTAAACATAATGCTCTTGAGATAGTATTTTGTTTCAAAATAGTGCTATACAGGTCTGCTATTTATTCTTATTATGTTTTTGCATACTTGTCTTCTGATTCAATTGTAATCTGTCTTCCTACCAATTTTACTGTTATTTGTTCAAATTACTGTTTGACAAGTTAGTGACTGTGTCCATCTCCAGGGACATGCATAATTGTTAGGTTGTAATAATCTAAATATTTATCCAAACACTACAGACAGTACTGCCGGTGTTAGAAGTTTAGTGGACGGTTGACTTGTTTATTTATTGACATGCCAATATTCATGTAAATTTTATTGCATTTTGATGCCAGAGAAATTTAAATTGATTTCACAACCTTTGATACGAGAATTAATGTATAATATTTATTGGTTTTGGAATCTAAATCGTTCTTAAGTATTTCTTATATAGATTCAGACTAACCTTCAAGGCAGAACATGTTTTCTTCGTCACTAGGCCCTTTCAAAACGGAAATAAATGAAAATCCGTATCCTTTCAATAGCTGCCTTTGTCCGTTGATTGTATATTTTTAGTTACATTTATAATCAATGTTCTTTTTATTTCATTGTCCTTATTAACACTTATCTAATTATTATTTGGTGTAGCGTATTGAGCAAAGACACCGGTGCGAGGCAGAACTCCGTCAGAGAATAGAGCAGTTGGAGAAGAGACAGACGCAGGATGACGCCGTGCTGTGCGTGGTCAACCGTTACTGGAATCAGCTCAATGAAGATATCCGAGTTCTGTTGCAACGCTTCGATGCGGAGACAGCTGACGAGTCTGAAAACAAAAGTAAGCATATACTTTGCAGTGTTCTTCTTATCCACTACTTCTTGAAAGAATTTGCAGAAGAGAGATAAATAAATTTGGAAGCAATGAGTGCTTCATCTTCTTGGTCCTCTCCTTCCATCTTTTTTTTGATGCTTGCATCTGAGATTCAAATTGTGGCCCTCAATACAAATAAAATGTAATATTTTTACCTTTTCACTAAATTAATTTAACATAGTACATCATTCATTCATTCGTATAGTACCCCTCAACACATTCTAACTGGTATTGCAGATATATTAAAGAGGCAGACAGCATTGTCTTTTGCTTTATTTATCAAGCATTCTGGTTTTAGAAACAATGGAGTAGGCACGGAACTCGCAGTTCATCATCACACATGTTGGTGATACTGCCTTCAATATTTTCCAATTCAAAATTGAGTTATAAAATATTTAATGATAAATTTATTATTCCACTAATTACTTAAGCATGGTTGTCCTAAGCGTTGCTATCAAAAAACCGGGATAATTTCGCCTAAAGAAAGCCTCGGGATAGAAAGTAGAAACATGTTTAGCGGTTATTATAATTAGTGGAATAACAAAGTAATTTATTGTTAAATATAATATGGAGTTCCACAAAATTAAAGCCCAATTCTTTGAAGAATTCTCATAGTTTATGTTTGATACTATTTGCTTAATTTCCTGTGAACAAGCGTGCTGAAGAAAAATCTCATAATACAGCTAATCCCAAATAATATAGAGATTTTCACTACAGCTAATTCCAAATTTTCACTACAGCTAATTACAAATAATGTAGAGATTTTCACTACAGCTAATTCCAAATGATGTAGAGATTTTCACTACAACTAATCCCAAATAATGTACAGATTTCTTAGAATTTTGTAAGCTGAAACATGTATAGACTATCTGCTTAATATCTGTATGGTCATACCCTCAAGTTTCAAAGCCTTTGGGCCCAAAGTTATATCATGGCTTGAAAATATCCATACATGCATACCATTTCCCTGTTGGAGTAGACAGAGAGGACAGAACAGCACCAGACTTTCCTAACTCGACACATCCTTCGCCTTTTCCACATTCTTTTCTTCTTCTAGAATATTATTCGCTTGATCCAGCCATCCTTTTTTCGGTCTTCTTCTCACATGCCTTGTGCTCAAATTTGCACTATATATCTGTTTTGTTAGTCTTTCTTCATTCATTCATTCCACATACCTAAACTGTCTCAGCGTGTTCTTCATCTTGCTTAATACATTAGCCTTAAGTTCATCTTCATCCCTTAACGCTTCATTCCGTATTCTGTCATACAATGTCACTTCATCCATGTGTTCATCTCGCATTAATATTTATTTGGCTCCTATCAGAATTTTTCCACATCTACGTTTCCCTCCCGTACATCAAAGTTATCACTAAAATACTATTGTGGACCATCATCTTAGCAGATTCTGACACTGTGGGGTTCGAGTATATATGTTTTAGTGCTCCATTAACTTTGTTTCCTATCGCCACATGCACTTAATATCCTTCTTAACTCTTCCACCATCTGAGAAAATACTACCCAAATAGCAGAATTCCTCAACTTGCTCCAATCTTTCATTTTTCACCCATATGTCACATTTACTTTTCCTTTCACACTTTTCTATCACCATTAATTTGGATTTTGCAACAACTCAGATCTTTCTCTTTGAATTTCTCATACAATTTACTTATCAAACTATATCATCTGCATACAGTAATCTGCATATGTTCCCATTCGACATTAGTCTGCCATCAATTAACCTCTGCAGTTACTTCAAACATGAAATCCGTAAGTTGTGTGAAAACATATTCATCTGTCACTGCGGGATCTGATTCCGACCATTGTTAAATTTATAGCTATCCGTGCCTTAGAAGTCTTGTCAGATTTTGTTATATCATATTCAGAAGTCTACAGTCAACAGAATAAGGCAGTTTTCGTTTAAAAAAATAACCCAGCAATAAAAATAAATCGTAAGAACAACATTCAGCAGTGAAAGGGCTAAATGAGTTTGTGTGCTACACTATAATCTGTTTTTGGTTAGGTATCATATATGTATCTTTTCCATTTAGTAAGATTGGGATGGAGGACAATAATTTATGTAAATGTTTGTTTCAGATGAGAACGAAGCAACAACATCATTCCTCATGCAGCTGTCCACGTGGGACAAGCAGGAGCTGGAGGAGCAGCTGGCGCATCGAGTGGCTGTGAGCAAGCGCGCTGTGGCCAAAGTGCTGCAGGCCTTCGATCGCCTGCAGCAGCGCAATGAGAAGGTCACCAATGCCCTCAAGGGGGGCACCGGATCTGGTTAGTACTCCCTGATAATATATTAGTGAACAAGTATGCTGTGATTAAGGTGCTGTGGTCCTTAACCTCAGCGAGTGAGATTTTGTAAATAGAATAGATTTAGTAAGTAATATAGATAACGTAATTGCGGCCGCCATATACAAAATAATTGAATAGATAAAAACATTTGAGCCATGTCCGTTTTATGGATAAATTCATGTATTCGGGAATAAAAACATCGGACGTACCGGGTACGTCCATGCTCTCTTGAAGTAAAAATTAGCTCGTCGTACGGCCATACTCAACCACCACTTAAACCACCTACAACAATGCGACGTAAATGACAAATGAATCACAATAAATAGGACAATTTATATAGTACTATTTACAGAGCAAACTCTCATGGGTGTTCTAATTCAGGACTCGAAACCTCTATTGACAGATTAAAAATATTATAAAATAAATATATAGAAGGTAGTGGCACCACAATGAAACCTCACTTGAAATTGAAAAAAGTACAAAAAGGCTATAATATAAAGAAATTCTTCAGACTTTAGAATGAAAAAAGCCAAGATGCTGGTAAAGGTGTACATTATCTTATGATTTGATTACTATAGTGTATATTTGACTACTTAAGATACGACTTGACAGGCAGCAGATTTTTCAATGCACCATTTTTAATGTATGAAAATTAAACTCATTTCTTAAATGAGCTTCACTGTTTTAGACATGCTGAAAGGGCGGAGTTTACGCAGTCTCTCAGATGTTCAAATCCCTGAATGATCTGTCATACTTTTTTAATTTTATTAAATAAAGTAATCTGTAACACAAACATTGCCCAAAGGCTATACCTATGTACTAATTTTGATATTATAACTATGAACTAACTTAATTTTAATTTCCTACATGTAATTTTATTTTTAGTAATCTTAATATTTAATTTCTTTTTATTAATCTTAATATTTGATCTGGCATACTAGCGGAGTACATTGTATATCATTGATGTCCTTTCTGGGATTCTGCAATACTGAGATTGAATTTTCTAGTTGCGGTAGTTTAAACCAAACACATCGAGCTTTAACTTTAATTAAATACATTAATACCATCACAATGCATCCCTTTTATGGTAGGCAAAGAGGACAGAGTACCAGGCTTTGCAATTGCGATACACTTCTTTCGCCTTCTCTACATCCATACACCTCATAGAGTTCCTACAATTTTTCCGAGGTTTTTTTTATTTCTTTCAAAATATCATTCACTTTATCCATCCATACTTTCCTTGGTTTTCCTGTATTACGCTTTTTCTCTCACTGTTCATTCATTCAACATGCTCAAACCATCTCAGTGTTATTTTTCATTCTACTTAATAAATAATTGTTAAGTTTGCATTCATCTCTAATCATACACTTTGTCACTCCATGTACTCTTCTCAGGGCACATATTTATTCGGCTCCTTTTTTAGTCTTTTCACATCCACCTCTCACTCCCTTACATCAAGGTTATACTAAAATACTGTAGACTATCATCTTATCGGATTGTAATACTGTTCAATTCGAGTATATATGTTTTAGTACCCCATTTTGTTCATTATATGGCGCTAGAAACATAAATAAATTTTTAATGTAAAACAATCAATTCTGTGCACATGTGACAACATGCTATACTCGTTTTTTAGTCCAGAGAATCTGCTAAAGGAAAACCTTAACGCCATCAAATTACCACATATGGATCAGTTATGACTGGATTCTTATTTGACCACGACTATATCGCAAATTACTCACAAGCTGTCTTTAGGTGGACCATGAGCAATCCGTAGCATGCCCAAGGGATGTCAGTGCTTCCATACATTTTTTTCTAACCGTGTGTCACGTTTGATCGATAGGTTGCCTGTTTCTTTTTTAATATTGTTCATTATGAAGTTCAAGCTAGCAGTATGACTTCAGTCAAGTTGTAATCCAATTTAACATTCTGTCGTCAATAAGTCCGGAATGGAATAATGCTTTATCTTATGCAGGGTATGCAGAGATTTACACACGTACATTATATGAATTTCTTCTGTTACGTAATGTCAGTTTGATCAATTCTTATTCCTATGGAAGAATATTAGGAAGGATCCTATTCGTACTGCTAGGCAGTGCTGAGAATAAATCTACTGTACGCTTAATTGGCTCAAATCTCTAAAGCGTGTGCCACTGAGTGTGCCTGGACGTTTTTTCTGCAGTTTGACTCGTAGAATAGAGAATAATTTCTTGCACAGTTTCAATTATCAGGGACATAAAGCTGCCTCTATTATTGCGGAACAGTTGAAATTACATTGCGATATTTTTAGTAAGACTCATGCTATGAATTCTTATCTTCTTGTTTCAAGGCTTCTATAATTGCATACTGTCAAAAGTATAATATACTGGGCATATTTTGGTTAATTGCCCTTTGTTCTGTACCACAGATATGTTATTTTATGGACTTAATCTATAGTATTCTTTTATGCTGAGTCCAAACTGCTGATGCATATTCTAATTTAGTTTTAATTAAATAATTTTACAAGTTTCGCATACTTGATTCAGCCTGTTTCCTCAGTCGATCCCTATTATGCTCTCCACGCTCTTTTAATTTATTTATTCATTCTTTCCTCATAACCAAACCATCTTAATACTATATTACACTTTGAACATAATATAATTTGGCGAGCTTAATGCGATTTTGACAATGTCTTCTAACTATCCAAAAAGATCAGACTATCAATCCCCATTCAATCTGAATATCCATAAAGAAACAACAGATATATTTCATGACTTTCCTTCTTTTGTTTTAGATGGAACGGTGCCTTCACTGGATGAAGCTGTACGCACAGTGAACGCTGAGCTTCAAGCGGAGAACCGCAGGCTGCAGGCGCTAGGCACCAATCTACACGAGCGTTACCACACCATGTCCCTACGTCTAGCACAGTTGCAAGACACGCTTAACGGCAGGGACACAGAGAACGCTGAACTAAGAAACCAGATTGATGACCTTCAATATGAACTAATGAAGGTAAGATCTTTTGCTCTAGGCTAAGGCACCTTTTAGATGAATTTGTATTACATTCTTTAGGATCAGCACTATCAAACCTTGTTAATTATCTTTTCTGCTATGTGCAGAAGTCCTGTTAATTATTTAACTGCCCTGTTCAAGAATCCTGTTAATTCACTTTTATTTATTACATGTCCTGCCCTGTGCAGTAATCCTTGGCACCCTTGGGGTTTCTCACTGTAACTAAATCATCATCATTGTGTTCTTTCACTATTGTTTATTATTTATCCTGCTCTGTGCAGCAATCTTGTACATCCACTCCAGTTCATTCCTTATTTTGCCCTGGACAGCGATCAAGTTCATTCACTTTTATTCATTATGTTTCCTGCCCTGTGCAGTAATCCTTGGTGTCCTTGGGATGACTCACTGCCACTAAACGGCAATAAAGAATAAATCTTCAATCTTGTTCTTTCACTTCTGATCCTTATTTATCTTGCTCTGTACAACAATTTTGTACATCAACTTTTG
This sequence comes from Odontocerum albicorne, assembly GCA_949825065.1. Lineage (NCBI taxonomy): Eukaryota > Metazoa > Arthropoda > Insecta > Trichoptera > Odontoceridae > Odontocerum > Odontocerum albicorne. The sequence goes on along the minus strand of OX463840.1, from coordinate 9,502,278 downwards.
TTGATACGAGTACCTTATGCTCCCCTGTACAGCAACCCTATTCATTAACTTTCATTAGTTATTTATTTTGCTCTGTGCAATAAACCTGTGTATTTATTTATTGTATGGTTTTAATTTAATTCTTTTACGTACAAGGTTAAACATGGTACATCTGACAGCCTTATTGCTATACAGCAATTTCTTCAAAGCAACCAGCATTTATTCCTGTTCATTACTTACCTTGCCCTGTGCAATTATAATTTCGTTAATCTTCTAGTTCTCATGTAATGCATTCATATTTCCGCAACTCATTATTTTTTTATTTCTGAAGCACATTTAGCACACCAGAAATAAAACAATGCCTAATGGTAATTTAAACATGCAGGTCCGGTCGAGAAATGACAAACTAGAAAATCACCTGGCTGAGGCGATCGAGAAGTTGAAGAGCTACCACCTAGTAGGGTCGGGCGGGAGCGGGGGTGGTAGCACGGGAAGTGGAGGTGCAAGCAGCGGAGGTGCTGGGGGTGGAGCCGTGCAGGTGGGCGCAGGGCAGCTGGAGGACCTACACAAGGAGGCGGAGGAGCAGCGCGAGCTGGCTAACAACCGTCTGGCAGAACTGGACCGTCTGCACCAGCAGCACCGGGAAACGCTCAAGGAGGTCGAAAAGCTCAAGATGGATGTGAGTCTTTTTGCTATATTCCTTTATGTTGTTGGCTTCTTTTTGTTACATACTTGGTTTGGTCCATAAGCTCCAACCAATTTGTCTCTGGCTTTCTCATGGGAGCTTTAATGGCAAACTTTTTAGCTTCAAACTTGTTCTTTCGCCCTGTTGTAAGTTTTACGGCCATCTGGATCAATCCGCAGATCACATTTTGTTCTACTGCGATGATAATCAAGTCAATTTCTGAAGGGATAACATTTCTGACTTGAAATAAATAGTTTTTTAAATGGCTATTTTGTTTTTGCCAATAATTACAGTGGTATGCTAGGCCAACATTGGCGTATGGAAGTGAAGCCTAAGATAAGAAGATAAGAGCAGAATAAATATGGTAGAAATGTGTGCCTTGCATAGAATATCTGGCCTTACAATGTTTGATAGAGTAAGAAATGATCAATAAAGAATAATTTTGTTAGATATTGATGTTATAAGTAAAATTAAGAAAGGAGTTTTGAGACTGTTTGATCACATTGAGAGAATTAGGCTTCTAAAATAAATATATGTATGTGTGAAATGAATGAAGAGCAAGGAAGAGGTAGATTGAAGAGAGTGGAAAGAGATGGTTAGAGAAATTTTAACTGTAGGAAAGGTAAGAACTATGAAAAATAGAAGAGCATATATGATGAGATTTATGGATGTGGAACAGTTGAGAGCTGTATGCATGGATAAAAAGGCATGAAAATCTGTCCTACCTCAATCGTCGTTGTCGGGCCTCGCAGTCGAAGATCCCCTCGCCACTCCGTCAAAAAAAAAATTAGCTCTGTTGGAAAGCGAAGCCATGCCATGGAGTTTATTTTAAGTAAGTGAGCCGTCGCACACCAGCAAACTCACCGGCCACACCGCTGGACTGAATCCGATGGCATACTGAGGTGAGACGATCAGAGCGCACCGGCATGTTGGGTGCCATTATGGATATGGATGGGGCAAAAATAAAATGAGCAAGTAGAGGACTGAAGGGGGGGGGGGCAAATTTACATGGAAGGAAAGAACATTAGGAAAGGAGTCCCTCCTCCTTTATCCGGGCTTGGGACCGGCTCCGTCATTAGATAAAGGGCATTCATCTAGTACGGAGGCGGAATTCATGAAATGCATGAAAATCTGTCCTACGGACCCCCATATGGACATGACGTGATGGTATTAAGTTTTATTTTGACTTCTTGTATTATTAACAAGTGCTGATAAATTTTTTGTGAAATGAATAAATGCACAATTATTTTACATGTGTGTCCTATGAATTTTTGTGAAATGAATAAATGCACAATTATTTTACATGTGTGTCCTATGAATTTTCAGATTCGCCAACTCCCTGAATCAGTGATAGTAGAAACAACAGAGTACAAATGCCTGCAGAGCCAGTTCTCAGTGCTCTATAATGAATCCATGCAGATGAAGACCGCCTTGGACGAGACCCGCGCACAGCTGCAGAATAGTAAGAACCAGCATCAGAGGCAAATTGAGATGATGGAGGTAATTTAATTTTATTTTGCCCGTGGTGATGTGCGCCATCAAATACAGTTTACCTAAGACGTTATTCTTTGGCCCAAATATTTTAATTAAAATTAATCCTTTTTTCTTGGTCAACTTTTCTCACCCTTGCTCAGATTATTCTCCAAGCAGATCGGGCACTCTTCAACTCCTAATCTCCCTCTACTTCCAATCTCCTAAGATCGTGCTGCGCGTCATCTGTTGGGCTTGTATAGTATCTTCTTCTTCCTAGTGTCATGTCAGGTCCCCCCAACGTTGAATATCACTTGAAAGTAGGCATCTTTGTCCCCGGCAGCCCGAAAAAGATCCTCAACGCTGCTTATACCAGTCCAATCACGTATATTACGGAGCCAGGAGATTTGCCTCCTGCTAAAACCTCTTCGGCCCTCTATTTTTCCTTGGATGATCAGGTGCAGTAGTTTGTACTTTGCTCCTCTGTATGTCCTTTGCTCCTCCTCTTGTATAGTATAGTAATCTTTATTGTGTCGACTAGATCTGCTTACATGTCTTATCCATGTCTTATCCATGTCAACGTCAACCTTTGTGGCCTTATGTCGATAATATTTTGTAGTTGTTTAGTCAATTTTCGAATTCCTCAGTTTCCACTTTCATGCAGTCTGTTTAGGATTAAGTGTTTTTGTGGTATCCGGTTTTCAAAGCTTTTGTTAAAAAAATTGAAATGGGGAACAACCCTGTTTCACCATAAGAAAGTTGTCATTTTCGACACATTTTGCAATTTTTTTAAATTTTTCTTTTTTGTTTTTAAATATACGAGGGTGGTCCGATAAGTACTTAGCCTACAAAAGAATAACAAAAATTTTGGAAAAGTGGCGATTTATTTCACAACATAATCTCCTTTGAGTTCGATACACTTGACCCAGCGATGCTCCAACTTCTTTAACCCGTCTGAAAAATACGTTTTCTGGAGGTCTGCAAAGTAGGCCTCCGTGGCGGCGATAACCTCCTCATTCGACTCAAATTTCTGCCCGGCGAGTGACTTTTTCAAATTTGGAAACAAAAAGAAGTCGCACGGGGCCAAATCCGGAGAATACGGTGGATGGGGCAGCAGTTCGTAGCCTAATTCTACCAATTTGGCCGTGGCGACGGCGGAGGTGTGAGCCGGTGCGTTGTCATGATGGAAGAGTACTTTTTTCTTCGCCAAATGGGGCCGTTTTTTCTGCAATTCGGCGTCGAATCGGCCCAATAATTCGGCATAGTCGAGCCCTGTGACCGTTTTGCCCTTATCCAGGAAGTCGATGTAGATCACACCTTTTGAATCCCAGAAAACGGTGGCCATCACCTTTCCGGCCGATAGGACAGTCTTCGCCTTCTTCGGAGCACGTTCGCCGGGTGAAGTCCACTGTTTCGACTGTTCCTTGGTCTCGGGTGTGTACCAGTGTATCCATGTTTCGTCGACGGTCACGAAACGACGCAGAAACTCCTTCGGATTGCGCTTTAACATCGTCAAACACTGCTCTGAAGTGGTCTGACGGTTGCGCTTGTTGTCCGGAGTGAGCAAACGCGGCACCCATCGCGCCGACAGCTTTCTCATGCCCAATACTTCATGCAGGATATGACCCACGCGGTCTTTTGAGATGCCTACTGTCTCAGCTATCTCGCGCACCTTCAATCGGCGGTCTGCCAATACGAGATAGTGGATTTTTGTCACGTTATCCTCCGTGGTAGCCGTTTTCGGGGCACCTGGGCGTGGCTCATCAAAAACCGACGTGCGACCACGTTGAAACTCGTTAAACCAATTTTTGATGGTCGCCATCGAAGGAGAAGTCACCGTACACAGCATCCAAGCGCTCTTTGATTTCGCTGCGCGATTTCCCTTTCAAAAAACAAGAATCGAATCACCGACCGATATTGCTCTTTTTCCATTTTTCTCAAATCCGCGGATACCCCCGCTTCCATACGCGGTCAAAACAAAACTACGCATCCGATTCGGCTGAAATTTTGACAGTAGCTGTCAACGAGAATGTACTACGCGATAAAAAATTGCTCTTGCGATAGTGGTGCCATCGGGCGGTGAGGCTAAGTACTTATCGGACCGCCCTCGTATGTACGAGTTAAATTTAAAAAAATTAAATCTCATTATGAGTTGAATCATGGTAACACCGGTCCAAGTATCAGATTCATTTCATTGTAAATTATATAACAGGCCTGATTGAGTATGATTGACAACTATCCTGTGAACAAAAGACACCTGTGCATGAATTAGTTTATTGTATGCAAACTATTGCACTTCACTAAGCACACAATCTTGACAAACTTGATCAAACCCAAAGTTCCATTGGTAAGGAGATCAAAGTTCCAAGATCATCAGCAGGTTTGATCTGCTACTTTTCATTAGGCAGATTTTTTAGATAGCGCTATTTTTGAGTTGCATAATAACATAATTTATAAGTAGCTTATAAGATACAGGAAAAATGTAAATTCAGATTTAACACGATCTAAAAGTTAAATCAATCCAAAATTTAATCTGCCTGGAATCTAACTTGGAACTCCGGCTTACTTAGCGTGAATGCTAATTGTTAAGACTGCCCACTGACAATTATTATGAATATCAAGTAAACAAAGAATCGTATCAAAGTTTTGACAGTTTTTTTTTTTTCTTTTTTTTTAAAAGAATATATATGACCAATGTCATAGATATCCTTAATACCCTTGAACACTAGGTGGAAAAAGTGCCTGAGTTGTTCGAGGGGAGTAGCACAGCGCGGGGTTCGAACCAACGACTTTCCGCACAGAAATCCAGTGCGTTACCGCGCGGCCATGCACCTCATGGATTAAATACACATTTTAACAACGTACAAAATTTGTGGAGTGTCAGTATATGCAAGAAGGCGGAATTAATGTATGGAAACCTCAGAAATGGATGTTCTAAATATGATGAAGAAAGGGACTTTAAGATGGTTTAGACTTGTGGAGAGAATGAATGACTAAGCCACAAGTCAGAAGTCTATGGAAAAGGTAGACTAATGAAAAGTCTAATTAATAGAAGATTGTGTATATGCAATGAAAAGGGATGTATGTGAACATATAGTTGAGTTAGATAAAGAGCACTCTGAAGCTGGTTTGGCCGTGTAGAACAAATGAATGAAGAAAAGCTAACAAAAAAAATATATAGTGCAAATGTGAGTGGAAGGCTTGGAGAGGAAGAACAAGAAAAGCATGGTTGGATCAAGTGAATGGTATTTTAAAAAAAGAAAACGCAAAAGTTCAGGGAAATCGTAGTTGTATTAGAAAATGTATGAATTTAGAAGAGGTGAAGGATGTGTGTCGAGATAGAAGTCTGGCACTCTGTCCTCTACCTACCCTGATGGGGTAATGGTGTGCAGGAGGCGAAAGTTATGTGCTTCGATAGAAAAGTTTAGAGATCTGATCCTATCCTGCAAGGGACATGGCGTGTTGATATGGATGTATGTAATAACTTGTACCCGTAAAACACAGCTTTTGCTTTGTCCACATCCATACATGCTTTTTTATCTCTCATACTTCCATTTAAAATTTCTCCAAGTATCTCGTTCTTTACACAGATTGATATCCATTCATACCACTATGCGGTCCCTGTCAGGGTAGACGGAGAGTAGAGAGCACCAGACTTTTCTATCGCGACACGTCTTTCGCCTCTTCTACGATTTCTCTGACTTAATATTTCCTTCTTTCAAAATATCATACACTGATCCAATCATATTTCTTTTGGTCTTTCTCTACCAAGCCTTCCACTCACATTTACATTGTATATATGTTTTGTTAGTCTTTCTTCATTTAGTTGTTCCACTTGGCCCAAGCCATCTCAGAATACTCTTCATCTTATCAACATGTCGGCTTTAAGTTTACACTCATCCCTAATCATCTCATTCCATATTGTGTCATGCAGTTTCACACCATGTCTTGTTCTTAGTGCACGCATTTTAACAGCATTTCAATGGCGTTTTGGTAAAGAGGTTTATGTCATCAATGACTTATTTGTCAGTTTAAAGTCATTGAATACATAAATAATTCATGTATTCAAAGTTTACCTTTAAAATTTACCTGAGGTCTGTATTTAAGGAATACAAGTGTCGCAAAACTTCAAACTGGCAAATAAGTGATTGATGACATGTACCTCTTTACCAAAACGCCATTCATTTATTTGCCTGTTTTCAAATATTCTTCGCAAAGCACACATTACTATATAGGTTTATAATGTTTTTAATACTTGCATTATGCAGACTTCACTACCATAAGCCAAGGTGGTAACAACCATACTGCTGTGCATAAATATATCAAGTTTGATATTTTTATTTCTCAGATTAATATTGTGATCTTACAAAGTTATGCTATTTTTATTTCTCAGATTAATATTGTGATCTTACAAACTTATGCTATTTTTTTTATGTAAACTCATTACTGTTAGTGAATTCAAATCCGTTCTGGTTCTGAACAATATTTGTATGAATAAATAATTAAAAATGACTTCAAAAGTTCTCCGAGTCTTAAATACTGTTTTATAGAAATTTTAAGTCCTACAAACTTTTACATGAAAGACAATTAGGATGTTTCTATTGTAATTCCAAATACCTAAAATGGGTGATTCCAACTTTTATTAGTAACCCCACAGTAAAAGGTATTGTTCTTAAGATGGGGGCTGCAACACCTTTGAATCGTGTTAACATTACCAAATTTTAAGTTGCATTAACATGGCAATAATTCCGAGGAATTTGGTGTATTATTTACATGAGACTATATTTTATTTAATAATTATATATTTTTCCACAGAGTGAAGAATTGGGCAGGCAGAAGAGCTTACGTGCGGAGATGATCCAACTGGAAGATGTGCTGGGGCAGCTGAAGAAAGAGTATGAGATGTTGCGCATCGAGTTTGAGCAGAACTTGGCGGCTAACGAACAAACCGGCCCCATCAACCGGGAGATGCGCCACCTCATCACTTCGTTACAGAACCACAACGGCCAGCTTAAGGGGGAGGCGCACCGGTACAAGCGCAAGTACAAGGACGCCACGCAGGAAATACTCAAGGTAATATTCAACTCATTTCAAAGGTTACACGAAAATGACTCAAAAGGTGATTCAGAAATGTTATATTGGAACTAATCAATTCAGAAAGGTTACATAAAGATGATTCGGAACAACCTCCATGGCCTAGTTGGTAAGACAACTGCTGCGGGTTCGATTCCCATTAGTACCCAATTTTTTCAAAAAGGGTATAAGTTTGATTTTCACTTCAAGTCTCTTTTATATCTTTCTGATTGATTGTAAGAGTTTTACCACATGACAATAATTTCGCTAGGTTTTATTGTATACAATAAAAGCGTAAAACAACACAATGTTGTCGAAAGTCTCACCATCTTTGTTTGATATGTTGACAATTTTCAATAGCTTCTCAGATTTCTTATAACATCCATAGAATCCTGTTGGGGTTTTGGTATCCCAAGGATGAAACCACATTTAAAAAAATAATTTAAGACTCATTCCAGGTTGTTGACCCTATTTTTAGTTTTGGAATCATTTTGCATCCAAATCTATTGTGGAAATGGTGCTTGCTGCTCTTGTATTGAAATTTCTTTACTATGTAACCTTTTAATGTATTTTTTTTCAACATATCTATTTATTAAGAATTAAATTAGACTGATCTACAAATCACCCAAGCCTTTTTCTGACCCTGTGAATGAAAACTGTCACCTGATTATGTCACCCTTTTTGCAGGGATGTGGTGAATATTGATATTTTCAATCGAGTTGAATTTAAATTTTTAATTATAGCTGATAAATTATTCAATATTATGTCATAGTTACTCATAATTTGACTAATTGCATGTCTGCCATAAACTGCCAATATTTACCATGTAAATTTAACTTGACAACGAACAAACCTTCCATAATTTGAAATTCTTACATAATTGTTTTTAGATATATATATAGAAAATAGTTTTGAATGTTATTATATTTGACATACGTATATAAGAATGATATAGTTTTTTTTTCTTTATAAGGATATAAAAGTTTTTGTAATATTTCAACTAATATGTGAAACTGATTATTTTTACTGTAACAGTGTACACAAATTTGAGTTTATGTAAAAAATGAAACCTTATTAACCCTTATATGCCCAATGTCCTGATCTATTCGAGCACATTAACACGTTGAGCGCCGACGCACAAACAACTCGCTACGACGGGTGCCGGCGGCAGACTGACCAATATAAGTGACATACTGATATTACGCGTAAGTGCATGATCGGCACCCAGCGCTCCCTCTCATTACGCACAAACGCGTAATCGGCAGTCAACATGTTAACCTTTCCTTCCCGATGTTGGGTATCTTCTACACGTTGCTTCTAATAACCATCAATATCTCTATAAATATAATAAATACAAGGTTAAGATTTTAGGTATTCCTCCATAATATATTTACGCATTGATTTAAAAAATAATATTAATAATAATCAGAATTTATCGACTACATCGTAAGTATTTTGTGAATATCGGAAACAAATTCGCATTTAAACGCTGTGAGAGCCTCTATCTTGGGTCTTGACGATAGGTGAAGAGTATGCGGGAAGCGCGACACTATATTCGCATCTCACTTTTGCATACTTCACTGAATAGCGAGGAGCTCAATTGTCTCAACCTCGCAAGTGTAAGCCACGCCCGGGTTAGCCACCAACCCTGCCGCGCCGCAGTAGCTGTTGGGCTGGCAACGAGACTAGATCTACGCCCGTTCCGTGAGCGTTGCCAGATGGTTTTTTAATGTTTTCAGCAAATAAATCTCAATTATTATAATTTTTAACTTCAATTATAATTAATTAAGGGGATTATCTATGAATGTTCTTATTTTTCCTATTTAAAATCGCTAATTTTTTATCGCGTACTCACTACCCAACACCGGAGCGCGCGTTTCAATTTTATCACCGTAAGGGAAGGGTTAACTACACAAAAAGGCCTTGTGCCGATCGCTTGTGTATTTATCACCTGTGATTTTTTTAGTTAGAGTATGTTTATAAATTCATTATTTTTTTCACAAAAAGAAAACTCACTTTCAATGTCAAAAAGGGTTGGGGTTAAAAGAGTTAATTTGTAAGTATAGAAAATATAAATATATACTTACACTGAATAATGATTAATAAGATACAAATATGATATCCAGTTGAAGAAGGACCTGGAAGACTTGTCTACTGGCGTGAACAGTACTCACAACACCACCGTGAAGGAAGAGAAGAAGGAGCCCTCCTTAGTGGGGACAGGAAGCACTGCAAGTGGCAACGGGCCAGGGAATGCCGGAGGGGTGTCGGACGGGGCTCGGCCTCCCCCGCCTTCCACTGCCGCTGCGCCTCCAGCTGACACGGCACACATTAAGAAGGAAGAGAATGACACTAATGATGTGAGTCCTTGTTTCATTTATTTATCAAATATATATATATATATATATATATATATATATATATACTAGGTTAGTCAAAAAGTTTTGAAAGCGACATCTATGGAGCAGTAGAAAACCAAAATTTCTACGCCATTTTAATATTTCATCTTTCATAAGAACGTACTCAAAATTTCATTTCGATCTGTCAATTCATTCTTTGTTTACAAGCCATTTGAAGTTGACGTGTCAGTGTATTTTTTAAAAATGGAAAAATCCGAATATCGTGTAGTGATTAAATTCTTTGTTTTGGAAGGTTTATCGGCTACTGAGATCCATGCAAAGATGGTGAAAGTATTAAAGGAGTCTTCTCCTTCATTTCCAACCGTTCACCGATGGGTTTTGGAGTTTAAGCGTGGCCGTACAAGCGTTGAAGACGATCCACGCTCAGGACGTCCAAAAAGTGCATCAACACCAGAAATCATAGCGAAAATACAGGATATGGTTTTGGAAGATCATCGATCGACTGTGGATGTGATAGCTGACACCATAGGCATCTCACATGGAACAATATGGCATATTTTGGCTGAAGTTTTGGGTTTCAAAAAACTGTGTGCACAATGGGTGCCGCATTTGCTAACAATGCAACAAAAACACGTTCGAATGCGACTTTCTGAGTAACATTTGGAGCAATTTCGAAAGGATAAAAAGGATTTTCTGCGTCGATTCATCACTATGGATGAGACTTGGGTCTACCACCATGATCCTGAATCAAAACAAGAGGCTAAGGAGTGGTGTGAACTAGGCACTTTGGCTCCAAAGCGAGTTCGTGTCCAGAAATCGGCCAAGAAGGTGTTAGCGTCAGTTTTTTGCGATGCAAAAGGAATTTTATTGATAGATTATCTCCAAACTGGTAAGACAATCAACTCTGATTATTATTGTGACCTTTTGGACCAGTTGGATGAAAAAAATTGTGAAAAAAGACCCGGTTTGCAGAAGAAAAAAATCATTTTTCATCAAGACAATGCGCCTGCTCACACAGCTCAAAAAACCATCGCGAAAATCAGTGAATTGGGGTACGAATTGTTGCAGCATCCACCCTATTCACCAGATTTAGTTCCCTCTGACTTCTGGCTGTTCTCACACCTCAAAAAATTCCTTCGTGGAAAGCATTTTTCATCAAACGAAGAGGTTATAGCCGTCGTAGAGGAGTATTTTGCAGGCCTTCCAGAAAGTCACTTCCGTGATGGGACAACAAAGTTGGAAAATCGTTGGACCAAGTGTATTGATCTTATGGGAGACTATACTGAGCAATAAAAGTGATTTCCCCCCAAAAAAAATGTATTTTCATTTCCGCTTTCAAAACTTTTTGACTAACCTAGTATATATAGTTACCTATGTTTGGTTGATTTGTTTGTACAACAAACCAATATTCAGGAAGGCAAAAATGATTTTGCAATGCCAAAAACCAGCTTTAAAGTTTGGTAGTAATTTAATTACATTAAGGTCCATAATTAATATTCTGGCCTAGATACTAAAACTAATTTCTAACCTTAAAATTACATGATTTGTATTCAGAGTCTGACCTCATACGCTCTAAACTTTATAATTATAGTTCGGAAATTCTAGGATGAGTCCTGTGACAGCTCACAAATTTGCCCCAATACAACCTTTTAACGATGTTCAGTAATTTTAATTATTTTATCAACTTTAATACAAGCCTCAATTCTAATAAATAGCAAGTTACTTAGGTAAATACGTCACATAAGGTTGTATTGGAGCAAATTTGTGAGCTGTCACAGGACTCATCCTAGAATTTCCATACTATAAGAAGCAACATTTTTTAAAATTTTAAATAAGACAATTTATCATAAATAAGGATAATTTGTGTCATATGCAATAATTATACCAGTAGAGTAAATAATATTTCACCTTATGAAATAAAAACATTTCATCTTGTCGTACAATCATATAACAGATACAAAATAAATTAAGACATTTTGTATAGATTAATCTCAAATAAAGTATAAATCATTCCTAAAAATAGGAGAAACGATCCTTAAAAAATTATACATTAAATACATTTAATAATTTTTGATCAATAATATAAAAAAAATAAACAGTAAAAATATATTCTATCCTGGCACACATCTTTCGGTTCTGCTATGTCCACACACATCATTCATATTCTCCTATTATAAAGCCTTTTCACTGTTCCCTCTTTTAAAATTTGGTCATGTCACGTTTTTCTAGATCTTTCAAACTTCTTTAACCTTCTATAATACTTAAAAAAAGATAATTTTTATAAATCTTTCATCATTCATTCTTTCTACAGTCCTTTTTCTTCATCTTAAACATTGCACCTTCTTTCAATCTGTATTGTTTCCTGATGTTCTCATTGCTTATTTTGTCATACATCGTTTTTCCACACATTTTACGCAACACTCATTTCTATCACATTTATCTTTCATCACTTTTTTTGCTATGTCCAAGTTTCCGTTTTTTGAGTTTTCACTTGCATATTCTAATGTTGGAACCAAGTTTCCATTATGAGCGGACAGCTTTGCTTTATTTGAATTGTTTATTTAACCCACCATTTACTCTATTGCCTGCTGTTACTCTATTTTCAATTTACACTTCACTGCGATGCGAACATACGAGTACTTCCAAGATACAAAATTTCCTTAACTTGCTCTAATGTTTCGTTTTTCAATTATTTCACATGCTCTTTCTTCCTCTCAAGGACCATAACTTTCGACTTTTCAATATTCATACTCCGCACAATTTTTACATATCTTTCATATACTTTCCTTATAAAAGTTCGTAAATATTCTTCACATTCTGTTAGCACTATCATATCATCTGCAGACGTTCTACATACATTTGAATCTGACATTCTTACTCCATAACCAGCATCTTTTTATAGATTCACATATCTACTATGTATAGATTGAACAACCATGCTGACATTACACATCCTTGTTTGACACCTCTCAATTATTTTCTATTTAAAATAAAATAATCTAAATGCACTTGTGATGCACAAATAATTTTGAATATGAATTTTCAGATGGAAGAGGGTAGCGATTCAAAGGAAGGTATTCTAAGCAATGCAATGGGGGCAACAAACTCCACAGAAAGTGCAAAGGGGGGCGCCGGCGCGCCCAACAGCAAAGTTGGGGCTAAGCCCAAGGAAGGCAAGGATCGGCCTGACCATGCGCGGCCTACCAAATCGCAGGAGGCTGAGATAATTAAGGATCTCAAGGCACAGCTGAAGTAAGTTACTATCACCAATAATTTTCTTCAATTTATTCACCCCAAATAGTTGTCTTCAATATCTTTACATTTTACACATTGTAGAGATAGATAAAGGAAAATGTGGCTCCATACGTAGGGGAAGTGAAAAGAATATCTTTGAATAGTGTAGAGCAGGCATAACCAAACTAAAACCTGCGGGCCAAAGTTCATTTTTGTGGCCCGTATAGGCATACTGTGTGATGTCACACGGCATAATCTTCATTAGCGTAACTTAGTAATGCAATGGGCGAAATTTCTGCTAACACATCCTTCGTACTTATTATTTTGCTATAAAATTAGTTATGCAGTCGATTCCACTTAATTGAGACACTTTGGGACCAGGACATTTGGCCCAATTAAGCGGCTGCCCCAATCAACCGAAGCGAGCGTAATATTAAACAATGAATATTTTTTTTAAATATGTATACATTATGTATTAATAAATTCTTGAGCAAAAACATAAATTGTAAGAAAATAATATAAACTCGGAAGAAAAAACGGAAAGGGGGAAATTTTTGCACTAATGTCTCTGGCTGTTGTAGAACTTGTTAATAAATTTTCATCAATGGATTCTAGTATGAAATTAACCAATTTTCCTCAATATGTCTTAACATTTTTTATTACCCCCATTTCCATTGGTTTCATTAACGTGGTATTAGGAGAAAGAAATTCCAGCTATATATTTTTTTAATTATCTAAATGAGGGTGTGCAGCACAATTGTCAACAAGCAGCAAAATTTTCCTGTACTCAGGTTGTAATTTTGTACAATTTTTTTGTAAACATGCGTACATGTTATTGGATTTTTGCCTTCTTAATACGAGAGTAGAGGATCTTGTGTGTTCAAATAAAGATTTTAAATTGGAAATGCGTCATAGACATGTTAATATGGTCAAGTTTTTAGACTATAGTTGCTTAATAGTGATATTCTTTAATGTGCTTCATTAGTTTATGATGTATTAAATTAGTTGATAACATTTGTAAAAAAAGACAAACTGTAAATTTGGAAATAAACTGTATGGATGTAGAGGGTGCAAAGGAAGTATGCATTAAAAGGAATGTGTGTCCTCTGTATCCTCAACAGGGAAATGGAATGATGGTATGTGTGAGTAAAAAATACATATCTAAAATTCTGTATTTTTTTACCATAGACTAATGTTACAATTTTTTTTTCAGGAAAGCTGTAAATGAACAGAAAGAAATGAAATTACTTCTAGATATGTACAAAGGGGTTAGTAAGGAGCATAGGGATAAAGTGCAACTCATGGCTGCTGAGAGAAAGGCACGCCAGGAGTTGGATGAACACAGGCAACAGTCCAAAAGGCAACAGGTCAGTACTGGCTTTATGCCACGCATTAAACTGTCTACCAAACCTTGGTGAATATAACATATCGATTAATAAGTCCCGGGATTAACCAACAGATGGCGCCTCTAATAACAAATCCATACCATTCTCAGTTAGTACCAACCTTTAGAAGTTACGTGTCAAACTTTCATGACATTCCGACATTTTTTCATATGCTTTACAATGGTTTTAGTGATGCTACTTTTGCTATTTTCAAAACAATGGAAAAAACCGAATTTCGTGTGTTGATAAAACATTGCTTTTTAATGGGAAAAAATACCGTTCAAACTCAGCGATGGCTTGAAAAGTGTTATCCGGGCTCTGCTGCATTGAAAACAACCATTTGCCGGTGGTATGCTGATTTCAAACGCGGTCGTACAGACACAAATGATGCTGAACGCCCTGGTCGTCCAAATGAGGCTGTTACACCAGAAAACATAAAAAAAAACACAAAATCGTGATGGAAAATCGCAAAGTAAAGTTGCGTGAGATAGCCGACATCCTGAAGATATCATTTGGTAGTGTTTACACTATTTTGCATGAACATTTTGTCATGAAAAAGCTTTTTTCGAAATGGGTGCCGCGTTTGCTAACAATGGAACAGAAACGACAAAGCATCGATTATTCAGAGCGCTGTTTGGCACTGTTTACGCGAAATAAACAGGAGTTTTTGCATCGGTATGTGACAATGGATATAACTTGGATCCACCACTATACTCCGGAATCAAATCGGCAGTCAGATGAGTGGAGAGCAGCGGGTGAAAGTCGTCGAGAGCGACCAAAAACTCAACAGTCCGCCGGGAAGGTTATGGCCTCCGTATTTTGGGATGCGCATGGTATAATATTCATCAATCACCTTGAAAAGGGAAAAACCATCAATAGCGAATATTACATAGCGGTATTGGAGCGTTTGAAGGCAGAAATTTCAATAAAACGCCTCCGTATGAAGAAGAAAAAAGTTCTCTTTCATCAGGACAATGCACCGTGTCACAAGTTGATGGTAACGATGGCCAAATTGCATGAGTTGAACTTCGAATTTCTTCCGCACCCATCGTATTCTCCAGATTTGGCCCCCAGTGACTATTTGCTGTTCGCAGACCTCAAAAAGATGCTCCAGGGAAAGAGATTTGGCTCTAATGAAGAAGTGATTGCCGAAACTAACGCCTATTTTGAAACGAAAGATAAATCATTCTACACGGCTGGCATAGAAAAGTTAGGAAAGCGTTGGAATTAATGTATCGCTTTTGAAGAAGACTATGTTGATGAATAAAGAAGAATTTTGGCAAACAAATGTTGTTCTAGTATTTAGTCCTGGGACTTATTGATCGATGTGTTATGCAGCCATTCCGTGCACATTTTATCTTGGGTTTTAATCACCTTATACAGTTATGGATTTTTATATTAAAACACTGGCCACAAACCATTATAATAGAAGGCTTGGATCAAAGGAGGGGGGGGGGGGATTCGAGTACTTATTGTTGGTGCCACTGGAAATGTCTATGTAAACCAATTTTTGATAGACATCCTGTTTCATATAGAGCATTGTAGCTTGTTTATGTCGTCTTTCTCCATTGGGTCTCTAATTAGCAACAATTTACGCCATTTGACTCGATCTGATGTTGTTTACCCCTAGTTGTACTGAGCATTAATGTTTTTTTTAGCGTGTCGTGTAAAATGTCCTTATATCTCTTCTGCTTCCCATGGTGCTATCTTCTATCTTCCGTTAGTTCACAAGAGAGGTAACAGAGGACGTATTATTTTTATCTCATCCTTATTTTTAACAATCATAAGTAGATCCATATGGTTTTTTTGCCAACTTCATGCTTTTCCATGTGAGAGAAAAAAAAGTCCCAACTCTTGATAACATTTTCAATTATTTACTCTAATTTTGTAGATATTATGGATACATCTTAATTATTATTTATTTTCAGGAATGCAAGCGGGAAGAGAGGCGGAAGCTTGCAGATGAAGATGCGATGAGAAAGATAAAACAATTAGAAGAGCAGAAGTATGAATTACAAAAACAAATATCTTCGCAGAAACCACCCGACGGGTCCTGGCCTCCGGGCCACTATAATAGACCCTTCGTTGGTTCACATGTAAGTCCAACTTATTTTGACTTCTTTTTTTGAAAGAAAAACATTTGATTTTTTATTAAATTAAATACTATGTTTCTTTATATTTACCACTATATTATTGAGTTCATTGCTAGTTTCAAAGACCTCCTGGCTTCTTTGCCAGGTGATGAGGAACTAAACTAAAAGTTTCAATTATATTTGTTAATTGTTGGTCAAGGGAGTGGTTACTAGCTAGTAAGGGGAAGGGTATGTAGGCGGAGTCAAGAAGTTGGTGTTTGAATGAGAAACCTGATTTTTTATAATATTGAGGTCTAATTGAAAACTTTTTCTAATGTTCAGAATTTCTAAGTTGTCCAGCTGCTATCTCCTTTGGCTTATGTGTAGAATCCACAAACCACGATCAATATTAAACAAGTGGTTTTTCTCTATAAAATGATTAGCGAATTCTGAGTTGCTGAAGACGAAAATTAGTGTTCAATTTAATTTATTAAAAGACCAATTGACATGACACCACAAAGTGAACAAGATATATTTTTTAATAGTTAGTATAGGAAAACAATAATTGAATAAACCATGAATTTCAGAAAAGGAATCTGAGTAAAAAGATTTAAAAAAATCTCAGTTCAAGACGGGTCAACCATCCTTCCACCTCTTTGGGGATCCGCCCGGTGGTCGGTTTCCTATGGAGTAACATGAGAAACTATTCAAGGAATCTGGATTTCATCCAGTTTTTAAATGTGATTCTGCCAATAATGTCTTTTCTGCCTTTCCCATCTTATTATATCTTTGGTACACATTTTTCTTGTTCCTGTATGTCTTACTCTGTCTTTGAGTGTTTTGTTTGAAACAAAAAAAAAATAGATTCCTTGATGACAAATCTTTCATAAAAATTACTTGCCTGCCCTCAATACTGTTTTATAGTAATCGATAGTCTTCAAAACTTTTAAAAGATTATTTTATAATGAGACTTCTGATGATCCTTCAAGTATCAAAAATATGAATTTGGCAGTAACCCCACAATATAATCTTTGATGGATAGAATTGATACCATAATTGTGTGTTATATAGGAAGAAGAAGCATTGCTGAACGAGATGGAAGTTACGGGTCAGGCCTTCGAGGACATGCAAGAACAAAACTTAAGGCTTATACAGCAACTTAGGGAAAAGGACGATGCCAATTTTAAGCTCATGACTGATAGGATCAAAGCTAATTCGCTACATAAACTTCTGCGGGAAGAGAAAGAACAATTACAAGAGCAGGTTTGTAAACTAAATATCAATTCATAGTATCTACTTATTAAATTCAATATAGTTGGCAAAATAATGTATGGTTAAGGGGAAAAAGAGTATATATAAACAGCTGAACAGTACTTGGTGTGTCTTAAAAACTCAAAAAGTTTCTAATAAGAACTCAAAAAGTACTGTAATGGCCAAAAGTATAGACTAAAAATAATTCACAATAATGTTTCATAAATACAGTATTTATCAAGCTTTTCTAGAGGAGAAATAAAAATTTGGAAAATCAATTTAACAAAATATCTCTTTGAATGAAAAATTATCTGTAACTTTAAAATACCAAAAATGAATCTTTTTATTATTTTATTCTTTTGGGTCACTACCCCTTACTACCCCATTGACTTTGTTTCCTAACGCTACATGCCAATCGATATCCTTCCGAATGCTGTAGTTCAGTACAAATCAACAGTACAAATTGGTTAGTGTATTCAGTGAGTAGAATAAAAATAAATGTTAAGAGAAAGCAGGAGAAAAAATGTAACAGTGGTGATGCATTGCTAACGTAATGCTGCGTCAGATTTACTTCACCCATGCTCAAGTTCACTTTGAATATAATTTGCTAAAAACTATACGGCAAATTTAGGGAATTTTTTAAAATTTGAAAATGAATGGGGTCCGAATGTATTAAATATCGCCATTTATTTTTAATAAGAATCCTGCAGAACTTACAGAATTTGTATGAAAATTATTCAAGAAAAAATTGACATTATGGATGCACAGAAAAGGTGTGCGATATGACTTCGGAACCCTGATTCTGATTACATGTTGGGCTGAGTGATGCGGACTAAGCTTTTGTTTTGACATGATTTTTATTTTTGTTTTTTTTTTTATTATTTTTTATGAGGTGTTTTATTATATTTTGTTTTGAATTAATTTGGCCCTCTGTGTTTTTATTCAATTCTGTGAATTTTTGGAAGTTTAATTTCAAAATTTATTGTAATCTGTACCGGAAATATTGATGTAAAGATATCCAATAAGACACAGATAATTGCCTAGTTTGTTGGGTTCTGAAAACATAACGCCTAATTAGCTATAGCATGTTTCACATTTTTGTGTTTTTGTTATGTACGTATAACTTTATAATAAATAAAAAATAGGTAAATCTTTCAAAATGATTAACGAAATAGTCATCAATTCACCAGACTAGCAATTTTCCCAGATTATGAGGAATCGCCTATGTGTATATCCGTTTCTATTTATTTTAGTCAATTTATCATAAACACTTAATGTTTTTCAGGTAATAACGCGGGACCAGCAAATAGAGTCAATGACGCTGGTGACACGCAAACTAGAAGAGAAAGAGCGATTGCTCCAAAACACACTCACGGCTGTCGAGAAGGAACTGGTGTTGCGCCAGCAGGGCATGGAGATGCACAAACGCAAGGCCATTGAGTCTGCGCAGTCCGCAGCTGATCTCAAGCTGCATCTAGGTCTGTTACAAGTCATTTTCATTCCTTTTTTTTGTTTACTATCGGTAACCACAGGTTGAAGACAATTTTTTTGTGTACTATCGGTAACCACAGGTTGAAGACAATTTTTTTTGTGTACTATCGGTAACCACAGGTTGAAGACAATTTTTTTTGTGTACTATCGGTAACCAGAGGTTGAAGACAAATTTTGCCCTATTTGATTAAAAATCATAAAATTAATTTGGAATCTTATCGTAGTGTACTTCAAGTTATTTAGAAATGGAGTTTTTTTCAATATCTTATAATTTTGAACCGTGTCAGTGCCCTGATGGTTTATTTTAACTGTGCAACAGTGGAATACTAATTGTCTGTTATTATTGTCATTACTTTTATTAATTTTACTTTACATTTACACATATTTTATAAGGTAAGGTATCGACACATATTGAAAATATTTTTTTATATTTCTAGAAAAATATCACGCTCAGATGAAAGAAGCTCAGCAAGTTGTAGCGGAGAAAACTAGTGCTTTAGAAGCAGAAGCTTATAAAACCAAGAGACTTCATGTAAGTTTTTTATATTAAATATAACTGAATTATCAAATTATTTTTTATGTTTAGCTATACATAGAGAAAATATGTAGCAATAATTAAAAGGCACGGAGCCAAAGACCCTGAGTGGGTCTCCCGGCATATCACCCGCAGATGTTTTGATACTGCTGATTCAAGTGGAAAGTAAAAAGAAAGTTACTGTCAAAACGTGCGAGGGACATAAATCTCAACATTATTCTTGTACAAGAAACTCATGTCATGGATGAAAACATTGATTGGGTTTGAGATATTGGCGAAACCTCCGTATTGGAAAAAGAAAAAAGTAAGAGAGTAGTAATAATGATTTCTACCTTGTATTACTAGTTACACATTATGAAAGTGTGATATATTTGACACTATGCCAAAACCTGCCTGGTCTTCAATAAGTAGTGATCATTAAATGTTGTATGATGCGTAAGAGAGTAGTTGTATTGACATCATATAGTAGTTTCATAATGTTGCAGTGGTCAATTTGAATCTCAGAAAGTTAGATTTAAAAAAAAAAGTTTTTTCTGTTTTTTGGAAATGTGTGTAAAATGTCACAATTATTTTTATCGCATGTTGAAAATTGCGGGTAAATGTTGTTTTGGAATGTATGCGATTGAAATAGAACTGACAAAAAAAGGCAGAAATTGCGTGAAAACGTAGAATCTCTAATTTAAAATCCGGGTTTCACTGTATATTTCATAATTAAATATTTTATTTGCAGGAAGAGCTTGCAGTATTGCGACGAAAGGCAGAACGCATGAAAAAGATGGAAATGGCAGGTAGTAGCATGGACGAGGTCCTTTTGGAGGAGATTCGGGAATACAAAGAAACACTCACGTGTCCATCTTGTAAGGTGAAACGCAAGGATGCCGTGCTGTCCAAGTGCTTCCACGTGTTCTGCTGGGATTGCCTAAAGACCCGATACGAGACTCGCCAGCGCAAGTGCCCCAAGTGCAATGCCGCCTTCGGGGCCAACGATTATCACCGCCTCTACCTGTCCACTTAGGCTGTCCGCACCAAGACTGATGGATCGTACGAGCGTCACAAATGTGGTGACCGGGGCTGACCGTTACATCTGGCTGGCTACGCCTGGCAAATGTGGCCGCAAATCTACACCGAAGATTACAATATAATCCACGACTTTTACTCTAAGACTTAGAAATTGCGCCTACTAATTTAAGTCCAGTTTCGATAGGTTTCTGCAACACAAGTGCAGATTCTTTCGTACCAAAGTACTGAGTGGAGTGTTGTGGCGTGGTGCAGCGCTGCGGGTGCCGGGGGCTCGCCGGAGGAGTGGTGCAGCCGAAAAGCGCGTGGCTCCAACTGGCCCGTGAATGGTCTCGCCTGTGAGAGTTGATGAAATTGTTATATTAACAATTGAATATTTTTTCATTGAAAGTTTTATTTTGATAGGTCGCGGGGCCCGCCGGGGCCCTGGGAAGTGTTTGTAAATATCACCTGAAACATTCTATCTGTAGCATTTATGGAAGATGATTAGCTCCTCTCGGTTCCGGATGATTTTTACGTGAAATTTTATTTAATAACGACTGAAGTATTTTGTGCTGAGTTATTTTGTAGGATTTAAAAAAAAATATGTTTGCCCTTGTAAGATTAACACCCATCTTATATGTTTATATTTATATACAGGGACCTGTGGAGATGAATTGCATTAAGACTTTCAATTATATTTTACCGATACTGTTGTTCCTTCGCGTATATCGAGTCATTTATAAAATTAAATTTATATTATTTGTATGTACGAAGCCCGGGCGACGCTCCTTCTGCCGCCGGGCTGGTGAATAGCTTCTTAGTGAAATGCTGTGTAAAGTGTGAATATTTGTGTTATTTTATGTTAACTATACATAACATATTTATTGTATCATAAACTCTTTGGGACTGTGTATCTTTTAATTTAAATCTTTCCTCACCCAGTGATGTAGTGTCCGAGTTCATCACGTTACAATGCAATGCGTTAATATATATATTTATGTTATATTCCATGTCTTTTGTGTCAAATTTACCTTTAATTCACCTTGTATTGGTACGGTTATTATATAACATTGTGATTCTAACCATTTTCTTTATAATTTATATTTCGCAACGGTTAACTGGGCATGTACGAGTAACATAGCTATTCCGATAATATTGAACTTTCGGCGTTACATGTTCGAGAGTTGCTAAATCAGCAACTGACGGTGTGGTGGTAATAGTGGCACTTGCGTACTAGCCATTCTTTCCAGTATGCTATGTTTGATTTATTAATTATTCCAGTGTAAGAGAGAAATTTAGTTTAATTTTTTTACGTCCTCCACCGTGTATGGTCAGTAAAAGTATACTGAAGGTGAAAGTGATACGTGTAAACACGAATTGAAAGAGAATATACTTGTTTAGTTAGTTTATGTTTGTAAAAATACAATTATCGTTCTAATTGATGATGTGTCAAGTAGATTTTGTGTCTGCTTTAGGAAAAAATGCATTAAAATTAATGATGTATACATTATATGACTACGTTTATTTCTTCACACCTCGACTACTTGTCAATGAAAAAGAATTATGGATTACGGAGTCGGACTTCATTTTGATTAATTGAAAATTGATTTTTAGTCAACTTAGACTTACTGGTTATATAGAAAAAACCTAGAATCCAGTTTTTTTAGTATACATAGACTTTTAAAATTCTTAACGACTGCTAGAAAAAGTACCTCTTCTTTGCTCACAAAATGGGGGTTTTTTATAAAGCTTTTTTTTTTTACTTAAAAATAAATTAAATAACTTGGCTGAAATTAAAGCTATATACAAGATTTTTCAAGTTTTTTCCAAGATAAATTTTTTTAACATAATTTTAAGCTTAGCCACTTTATACCAGGATTTTTTAAAATAAAAAAACCTTTACAGCAGAAGACAATATGCACGGTTACTTCTAAGCATTTTGTAAACTTTTGGCCAAATAAAATGTATTTGACAAGCAAGACAAGCAACCAAATATTATAATTTTACACTACTACAAAACATGAAATATGACATTTTTGAGTGCCACTTACGTTATCGAAGATGTAATCACGCTTGTCCTCGAGTTAAAAGTGTTTTAAATTGGCTGTAACTGATATGTGAGCCAAATTAAGCCCATACTGAAAATAATAGTAATCCAGTTCTTGGTTAATATTTATATTATTAACGATCTAATTCAGACATTTTTTATTTTTGTATTGATTTTGTAAACATAAAACTACGTTTTGTTAATGATACTTCTCTCATCTCTCGCACGAGACTTACTTTAGTCGACTATCATCTATTAAGGCTATTAAGAATAAGTAAGAATTATGAGTGAAGATTTAGAGAACAAGACTGGACTGTAAACAGAATAAAGTATGAATTATTTCCAACTTTGTGGAATTCCACAATAACGATAAGATTTACTTCGTAAATTCTGACTGACTATTGGAATTCACAAAATAATCATTATCACTTTGATGGTAACTTGAAACAATTTCACAATGTTTTTTTTTTTTACTTTTGTCTTTTATTTTATTAAAGGTTTATCAGAAATGTTCGGGCAAAATTAATTATCTTCAAATAAAATTTTCAAAATGCTTTTTATATATTTTGAAGAAGAATCCTTTACAGTTAAATGTGATACACGTAAAAAATGTGATAAGTTGATAAATTGAAGGAAAAAAGCTACTTAATTACTGTGAAATGAATTGTCATAAACATTTGATTTTGTTTATTTGTATAATCTGTATAATTTAATAATGATAAAAGGACAATTTATATAGTACCGTTTAGAGAGAGAAAACTCTCCTTAAAAGTGCTCAAATTTAGTTATGTTGAGAAGAATTTGTTTATCTTGTAATAGATTCAGAACTCAACTTTATGCTAAATTATATTTTTCATTTAAAAAACAATGGATGAAATAAAATAGTAAAGCACAATACAGGACTAATAGGTTCCTCTTACTCCATCGAATTACAAATTAAATTGATTCTTAAAATGACGAGAGAATATGTTCTGTTTAAACTTTGTACATATGCATGACTTGACACAATTAATATATTAATTTATACACCTTGTAACATTTTGTAATCACCATGTATAATTTGTACTATTACTTGACCAGTGTTTGTGATACGGAAAAGCCAAAGGGACCATTTGTCTGTGAAGCAAAAATTTTTTTGTTTTTTTTAATTTATTTAATATTCTGGATGTTTTCTTCACCAAAAATATCCATATAGTTTTGCTACCATGAGGTCTTATTGGAATTCCATAATGTATAAATATTGATAATTTTAAATAATAACTTCTATGGCGTTGAATGCCACCCAGGGGATTTGTGTTCAGTTTCCAATTACCATTGGAACTAGTTGAAAATTACCAGAGAAAAAAAGGGACCCAGTCCGATCTCTTAACATTTTTGAAGCACACTAGGTTGTACAGTTGATAAGTTTAATACAATACAATATGACAGTGAAAAGATATCGAAAATATTTTTAGACAAATCCCGTGAATATGTTTCAGAATGAACTAAAAAACATTTTAACAGGTCTTTTCTTTATGAAACATCACAATGTTATAACTATTGTATTGATAAATAGATGATTTTGTGTCAAATTGTTTATAAGTTTGATATTGAAAAGAAAATACCAAAAAGTTAATTTTTGCACTTTCGACAAGAGGTTCCTTTTCCTATTTTGTATTACGTTTAGTTCAGTACTCAGTGGATTAAAGGCTTGAAAAGTTCATTTCCAAAGTGACTTTAATTTGATTATGGTCTGATTGTTCTATTCCTTGCGACACTTGGATGAGTAGCATTCACAAGTGGTTTAGCGCAATGATTGTTATTATTTATTAAGCTATCAGTATTTTGTACAAAACTACTTAAATATATGGACTTTTATATGTACATTTGCTTCATACTCGGATGAAAATTCACCCACTCCCCTCTAGAATCAATGCATGTGGAAGAACCCTTTAAAGTGATTTTGTTGGTAAGAAACAAATCCTTTGAAAACTCCCATTTTTTTTATTACATTTGGGACCAATTGGATGCTACGAACACAATTGAATATTTCTAAGGGTTCTTATCTTAATTTTTTCATTAACTAATGTCAATAATCCTTAGCTATGCCGAATCTGTATTTTGAGAGGTTTTGTTGAAATTTTTTAATGTAAAAAATAGCATCCATATCTCTTTGACAATGTTGGACAATCTACTTAAATCTTCTCAAGACAGGTTGAAAGATATTCTTTATATTAAAAAGTTTATATATTTAGAAAAAAATGTTTTGCAAAATGCAGTTTCCACTGTCACTGTAAACTGATTATTTTCCGAAAATCGATAATTTTTAAGAAAGCAGTCAGTCACACATCAGGAGTCAAAATTATTGATTTGGACTGATTTTAATACATTAAATGTTTATAAGATAATTTAAAATACAATTTTATAATCAATATCAATAGTTAATCTAAATATCGATAGAAATTATTAATTTCAAATTCTTTTGAGTAGTTTAAATTGGGTGAATTTCATTTAAATTGGGTGAAAAATATCTTCAAATTACTTCCCCTATTGAAGAAAATGCGCTTTCGTTATTACACAAAATCACAGGGTGTCCATTTTATTTGAATACTTTTTAAAACAATTGAGAAGATTTGATTACTGTAAAATATTTGATTAAAATAATTAAAGGCTTCAAGTATAGTTCAGGAGTAAAAAAACATTAGTGGAAGTTCTCATATCTCACACAATGAATCAGTTGATAGTCAGATAATGAAAATTCAAATCAAACCATTGGTATTTATAAGTTGAAGTATGTCTTGCCATATCCCTTTAATTGAAGGTGTAAAAACAGCGAAAGACATGAATGAATGCAAAGATGATGTATGTATGTTTGTAGTGTGATACCCAAATGCTATTTAAGTAGGTAAATTTGAATAACTGACAAATGTTTTTTAAATATAATACACTTCTTAGCTTCTTCAACAGTCTCTACGATAAAGAAATGTTTATTATATGCAATTCATTAGATTTTTTTCAATGCATCATTACTGATATATAATACATTTAAAATATTTTGACCTAATTTGTTCTCATACAAAACTTTCTCTAAATTTATATTGTAGTACTCGTAACATGTAATTCAGTCGCTGTTCGTCCACAATTTGTAGAATATTCACAGTATGTATTACATAGTCTATCCCTCACAGACAAATACGAGTATCAGTTTATTTTATGCACCCAGGTGGCTTAAGAGACCATTTTTTCATCCCCAACCCTCTAGTGCATCAGTGCAGGCACACTTTTTGCGGCATCTGGCTTTATGCCCGAGTATATCGCACATTGTGAGACTAGATTTAAAACTCTTATTTTTGCCACCCTGGTTTCTTTTCCCTACTTGTAGTTAGGAAAACAAATGTAAGAATATTCACAGTGATCTTGATGCATAGTGGTAGTAACCTTGAAATGGGAAAACTTTGCATGGCGTAGGGTGAATTTCATATAAAAACACTAATAGTAACTAAATTAAATAATAGAAGACATTTCTTCTTTTTTACGCTGTTTCTATGTTCAGAACTTACAAAGGAATATTTTAGGATGAAATCGTCTTTGTGATCATAATAATTTTGAATAGTTGATAATGCCTGAATGTGGAATTGATATTCTTTATCTCCATCCGGTTTTCAACATAAAGCCTTTAAATGAAAATTTCATAGATACATATTTGCATTTAATCAGATTCAAGTGGTTATTCAATATTGTAGAAATGAAGACTTAATTTTTTTGGTTTTTTGAAGTTTGATCCTGGTCACACAAGTTCTCATGTCTGCCGTATCTTGTTTTGATCCTGTTCACGCAAGTTCTCATGTCTGCCGTATCTTGTTTTGAATATACAACTTTTTTCATTGTGAACATCTTCACCACATGGGAGTATATCCAAAAACATAGATTTTCTTCAGTGTATTTTTCTACCTTTCTACAACCTTTGAAAATATCTCGCAATATTAAATAAACTAATCTATTCTGTTCGAATCGCTCCAGAGTTGTCTATAATTGTTACTTAATTTGTACTTTTATACTTTTCATTGTGCCCTAGTTGGTAAGAAGTTTGTCTCCCAACCTGGAGGTTGCGGGCTCAATTCCCATTGGAACCCAGATTTTTTTAAAACGATTTCAGTCTTGTTTTCACTTAAGGCCTCTTTAACATCTTTCTGGTTGGCTAGAAGATATTGCTTCATGACAATAAGCCACCAGGTTGTACTGTATTCAACGAAAGTGTTATATGATACATTACAATCTGACGAGCTAATTATTATTAAGCAATAAGGTTGTTGAAATAACTAATCATGAAAAAAAACTTACATTTTTTTGCACAGCTAGAATATTTTATTACAGTTCCAATTAATTTGGCAGTTAAATTATGTACTTCAATAGACAACGAACATGTTCACAAATATATTTATTCATGATGAAAAATAGACATACTTGGAAATGGGAGATGAAAGACAAAAAGGTAAACATGAGTATACTAATTGGATTAAGTTATGACACTTGGTTTAGAACTTATCATACATTCAAATATCTTCAAGTAAATATGAGTTTATAAGATTTTAGTTCCATTTTTTATTTGCAGTTTTAATGAAATTTTTTTCCAAAAATATAATCAAAGCGTAACAATCTTGTTTCCTAATTTGATAACAAATAGGTATCAAAAATATACAAAATTGTTATAATCAGATAAGAGGAATTCGTTCACTGGTTCAAAGAAGATATTTCTTTTTGTTTTTGGGAAATATTAATTTTCGAAGACAATCAGAAATTACAAGATATGGAAAGAATTTTTATGAATATTCTGCCTAGTTTACGTTTCCTTAATTATACCAGTTCTAATGCCTTGGATTACCTGGCTGATGTGCTGTGAAGTGAAAATGGTTGCGTGACACTTCCTCAGGCTTCACTAAAATCATTTATTTTTATTGTTTATTATAAAATTAGAGAATAGCCATCTGGTTGATGAATAAAGAAAAAGTTTGAAGATACGCTATGGAGGAACACTGAAGGAAAAGAATTTTGCTGAAACAGAAATAACTGTAAAAATTGCATAAAAGAGACTGAACTATTAAAGAGGGAAACGTCGATAAAAATATATTTTTTTTCCAGTAGTTTTAGCTTCACAAGTTTTGCTTCTAGCCTTATAACTTGAGCTTTCCTTAACACAGTTCAATGAAATACTTCTGATTCAATTAGAATTATTTTCCTTTCTTCACATCCAACAGCTGGAAGGAAAATTGTGCTCATAATTATGTTTATAGTGATTTTCTTAGGTTTTTGCTTCAAGTAACGCACAATTACAGTTTTTGTTTTGTTTTGAAAATTGGAATTTTGACAAACAATGTAAACAAATAACTCAATAAATCAATAATTACCTAAATCAATCTAATTTTCTTGGATAATTTTCAAAAAAGTATTTTGATTAATTTTTGTGTTTATTGTGAAGGTTTTTTTTAGACATTTTGATTCCAGTTTCTATATCGGATACCAAAGAAAATAATTTTCATCTATGATCATAAATGTTCGAGATTTTTCAGTTAACCTTCACATATACCCAAAGAAAGCACTTTATCTATTTATATTATCATATAAAAACACTTGTTTTTTTATTAATTTTTAAATGATGAGCGTAAGAAGAATCTATTAGCCATGCCTTGTTTTATGTTTTATTATTTAATTTCCCCTTTTCTTAGAAATTCGATAATTTGATTATAACAAAGCGGGGCACATATTGCCTTCAATCTATGCAAAAAATCTATTCTTAAACATAACTATTTAAATTGTTTTATTTTATCTTTTACAACTGTGATGTAGACTCATAATATATATTTAATTTAATTTTGACACTTCTGGTGCAGAATAATGCAAATATGGTGAGTACCTCTTTTAAGTTTTAGTCTAAGTGCTGTGTTGATGAACTCAATTGAATGTGAACTCTCCACTTGGTAAAATTAATCACATTGAAAAAATGAAAGATAGAGCAAAGTGTTCATAATGAAAATGTATTAAAAACGTACTGTGATTATGCGAAACTTACGGATGCAATAGTTAATATGCAAAACGCATCTCATTCCCTGCGTGTAGTCGTTGGCTTCATGCGCTTAGCTTGCTTTTCTGTTTACACATGGAGTTTCGTGTCAGTGTCGTAGAATTTAAGTAGTGAAAGAATTAGTGTAAATATAACGTAATATAGACTTTAAGGCAACCTCTCATTACCTGAACAAGTATGCTGTATGCTGGTAAACATACCATAGACAAGACAATTCATTGTTTCTGCATAATATTTATATATAAAAATCGCATCATTAGTGTTGAGATAAGAAAATAATAATTATACATCTATTGAACATTCATTACTTGCAAACCTGATTGCCATTCAACAAACCTGATTGCCATTCAACAAACCTTATTTAGAGACAATTTACTGGCTCATTTTTTGGATCAGTCAAGTGTAAAGAATCTCACTAAGTGCATAAAATGAATTCCAATAATTTGAGCTTAACTGCTAATAAAGTGATACGAAAACATATTGAGATTGGAGTACTATTTATTTTTGACATAATTGTAGGGATTGTCTTGTTGGTATACCTACTCTGATAATGAGTGACAGCCTTTTACTCTTGTAAAAAAAGAGTACAAAAATGATTATTTTTTATATAGATTCTGTGTATCTGTATAGATATTTGTAATGCAGAGCTATATGAACTAAGCTACTTATGATTTTAGATTTTTTACAATTTATCCTCTGTAAGGAATTTTGTAAAAGGTTTTGCTACTCAATTTCAACTAAGGCAAAATAAAAAATGAATTTCATTGTCGATCTTTCATTTTTTTTTTCAATATGTCTATATAAAATTATTTGACGTTTCTGATTAGATTATAATCGGTGGATGTGTTTAAAAATTACTTGTAAAATCCTTTCAAGCAAACTTATCAATGTTGATCATTATCTTTATTGTGACACACTGTGCTCCAATTATCAATTGCTGAATGTTTAAATAAATGAGATTTACGTTATTTCTTCATTCATATTG
This sequence comes from Odontocerum albicorne, assembly GCA_949825065.1. Classification (NCBI taxonomy): domain Eukaryota; kingdom Metazoa; phylum Arthropoda; class Insecta; order Trichoptera; family Odontoceridae; genus Odontocerum; species Odontocerum albicorne. The sequence goes on along the minus strand of OX463840.1, from coordinate 9,472,654 downwards.
TCATTGTTACGTGGAACTCATTAAATGTATCATAAGGTGTATTTTCACTGGATGAACGTGCATACAAAATTCTCGGAAGTTGATCTGCAGATACAATATTCCAATGATCCTCATTATCACTCAATGTGTTCCATCAAGAACACAGGGATGCTATAAAACGCATCCATCGAGGTCGGTCCACAATTTTTTTGTGAAATTAGAAAGATGCTCGGTTTTAAGTGTTTCTTTGTTCGATTAAATAAATAGTTTGATTGCCCGGTGGAAATGCATCATTAGTTTTTATTAAATTAGAACTATTATTGTACACAACAGAAATAAATGTTTTAAATTTCAATTAGTACAGTTGTACATACAACTGAACGATTTGAAATCAATTTGATGAAAGCAGCAGAATCAATAAAATAATGATTTTTTAGATTGCTTTTGCAAACTTATACAAGAAAACATTTTATAAATTGCTCTTTATTCAGTGTCCAAATTTCATTGCATTGATTTCAACTTATAAAATGTATGATAATTGCATAACACCACCCAAATAAGGTTCAAATTCATAGTCCAGTCGTTATACTAATTTCTAACCTTAAAGTTTCGTGATTTGATTCAAAGTCTGACCTCATACACCTCAAACTTAAAAATGAGGTGATGAAACCACGCAACTCCCTTATTTAAAGAAGTTCCAACAAATTTGCGCAAAATATAAATTCATAACTTGGAACACTAATTTTTAGTAAAAACTAGTTAAGATTTATTATTTAGTTTTAAGGTCGGACTATGAATTTGAACCTAAGGCTACAGTTAATATAATACACCGTTAAATTCTTAATAAAACCAAGTTTTCCTGCATATAGTTTCTTATTTTTAACAATCGACATACTAAACAATAACTTATCATTGATTAAAATATTATCTAGCACAGCTACAGAACTATTGTTTAAAACTGAAATTCTGTCGCCTGAAATTTGAATTTAATTTATAGTTAAATCTTTAAATGAGTATTTCGATTTTAATAAGTTGATATTTGAACTTTTTCAAATATTTTCCGACACGATTAAAAATTTTTTTTATCAAAAAGACTTAGAATGCATAAAAGAAAAGGAATATGCGAATTATCAAGGAAATCATTTCCACATTTGATATTCTCTCGTTAATTTATATATCCTTAACAAGTAATGGGTCGTTGATTTTTAAAATTTAATATCAACCCTCGTTACTTTAAATACAATGAAATTAAACAATTGTGACCAAAATGTTGAATCGAGTGCGCATGTTTAACTGGAGAAATTTCGATGAGACTGAAGTTTAGACTCATGACAAGACAGATCTTCTTGAATAATGGCCGTGAACTCCTATATATGAAGGAGTATACGCCAGTGTCGGAGTGACGACAAGACAGATTGGTAGGTAGATTATCTTTCAAACTAAATGTTGCCGTGTTCTCTTATTGCTTTTATTGTAAAAAAAATAATAAATACTGATTTTGTGTAATTCTGGGATAAAATCAAATGACTTTGATTTTATGAGATTTTGTCATATATTCTTGAAGATGGTTATTGTCAATTAGCAAATAAGATTTATCAGAATTATTTTCTTGTATACGTGGCTTTAATACGTCATTCATTAATTCATAACCACATTTATAAGGCATTCACCTTTTGGACTTTGTTTACAATATTTTCATTTATTAAAATTGTTAAACTCTACCATATACAGAATAATATTTCTGAAACACTTTTTTGTTAAGTATTTTTGATGTTTCCCTTTTCACGAGTATTTTAAGGTTTATTCCCAAAATTGCTTATGACTTTCCATCAAATTACTTTGATTTTTGATTTAATTGAAAACAATTTATACAAAATATTCAATGATCAACAGGGTTAAGTGTAAACTTTTCCATAAACAAGTAAAATTTTAAATAAACATTAATATTGATAAGACATTAAGATTTTCAATAAATTGCATTAGGTTTTTTGTTTTTGCTCGATAGTCCACAATTGAATTACTTAATAATAATTAAATAAAATTTATTATAATGTGTAAAATGCTGCAAAAACAAATTTAACCCTTTTCTACTTAAAAAATAAATTTAGTTTATTTCAATTAACAAACGAGTTTAACGAACTTAAAAATATTCAAGTAAATACTTTTTTTTATAGAAATAAATTCTTAATTGGAAAAAAAAACACTTGAAAATCAGTTTGAACAATAATATACCAATTTCTGACATACGTTTGTTATTAATAATTTTTTGAACTCAAAATAATATTTTTTCGCATTTTCCTGACGTATATCTCAGTTTCTTATCACACTATGTTTAAATTAATAAAATTGAAACGTATTTCAATTTGTGTGAAGTAAAATTGAAAGGAAAGGATAGAGCATCCTGAATGATTGACGATACTATATTAAAAATGTATTGCACATTCCTACCCGAGTAACTATTTATTTTTGTATTCTAACCTCATAAACTTGTACAGTTTTTTAAAATGTAGATTTTGATTAAAAGTTACGGTGAATTTTATCTCTTTTACATTTGTACAATTTGTACTAAAGATAGTGCTAAAGTTGAGAGACACTTTGAATAGTGTGCATTGAATATTGGAGAGAAATGGTTGTGGAGTGTAAATAATTAGTTTTTATTTTTTATTAAATGATTCTGTTTAAATTATAATGAAGTTAAATAAAATCTCAATTGACAATGTAGAAAGTGACATAAACTTAGGCCCGTATTTCAAAACAAACCTTTAGATTCAAGTTTGACTCGAACAAAGTTTCTAATCAACAGACCTTAGAACATGTTCGAGCTTGATTCATATTTGGATAACATTCTTATCAGTGATTCTTAATACTGCATCATAAATTGGATCAACATTTTATAAATTTGAGCCAAATGCGTTTAGTAGTAAATCAAAAATATATATTATGTCTCGAGGATGATCCTGGAATACGGGCCATGGAGTTTGGAGTAGTAAGGATGTGTAAAAAACTTAACTAAATTTTATTGATTTGCAACATCGAGCAGTAGAAACCTATTTATCTTCCCAGTACTTCGAGAATTAGAGATGTACAACAATTTTTTTAATCTTTTCCAGTACTTCAAGAATAGGAGATATACAAAAATAATATTTTGCTTGTTGTATTTGTTTCTTCATGAATCCATAAACCATAATGATTGTTATTTGTGTTACTGAAAATTATATAATAGGATTTTTTGTCGATTTTTGTAAAATAATAATATTTTTTGGAATTCACATTAATTTCTTTGAAATAAATAACTGCAACATGCATTGTTTGAAATTTTTATGTATAGGTTCCAATCGAAAAAATGCATAAAAATTAACTGGAATGTATGTATCTTTTTGTCAGAGTTGGTACAAAATTTTTGTTGAAATGATGTATTCATTTGCTTAAAAAGCGAATTGCGCCAAACTAAGAAAATAGTTTAAGTAAATTAAACCAAAGGTTCATTATATTTTGGTTGATTCGATCTATGTGTAAACATTTTTAACAATAAAAACACAAGTTAAATACAATTTCTTTAACTTAACTAAACACTTGTTGATGAGCTCGTTTCATTTTACAAAAACATTTTCAAATCTTTTTTACTTTTTTTTCTTTCTATGCGCGGTCTGTTTGCAACTTATCTTGAGTTCACAGAGTTGTATTTTAGTTAAGATAAGTGAAATCATAAAAGGATAGCGACAGGTATAATCTTTTTCGAGTAGATTTATACATTATCCGTAGAAAAGTATCGGTGTTATCTTATAATCACATTTTTGCAATAGAAGTTTATCTAATTTTTGTATGAAGCAGTCAATTTTGGTGTATACGCATAATTTGTGATTAATGAAGATCAGACTTCAAGGTGTTTCAAGAGGCTGTTTTACTTTACACTAATTACATCTACATTTCTTTCAGTAGTAAATTTAATTAAGTTATATCGAAATATAAATAAAACTAAGCCTTTCATTATATTCAATTTGATTAAGGTTTTATAAAAACATTTTTTTTTATATAAACATGTTCTGGAAAATCTAGAAGTGTTTTCTTATAATATCCACTTTATTATAAAAATACTTAAAATCATTATAACTTTGAATTCGAAGGATCACCTAATTCAATGATTTTCTTATTTTTATTTATTTTTTTTGAAAAATTCTTTTAATCCTTATCATGGCATTGTAACATAGGTGTTACACTAATTTAGTGATAAAAAAAAAAAAACAGAAACTGTAACGTAATTTCAAATATGGCAACACATTCAAATACTATACATGCACTATTGTGTGCAGTGGTATCATCTGGTGACAAATATTGACTACACTACAACCTTTCAAACAACATCGGGTCAACATGTTTGGACAGCGTGGGTGCATTTTGAAAATTGGGGTAAATAATCTAAATATCTTATTAATCACTACATGTAGAGAAAATTTTGTTCAAACCATTTTATTTGTTGATAATTCAGCTATGTAAATGTTGTTCATGTTTTAGATTATAGAATCATTTTATAGCCCTCTTTGTGTTTTATAAAAATTGATATTTTGGCAATGTAACGTGAGTGTTACATATAAAAAAAACTATGAAGAAAATTTGTGTTTTTTTTTTCCTCAATTTTCCTTCATAACTTACCATATAACAAGGAATCACCAAAGAAAAACGTTAATATTTGGATAAATTGAACTTTGCCAAGATAAGGGTTAAATTCACATATGAAGCAGTAAATTTATTTAGAATATTTTTATTGCTGTTAAGATATTATACATTTACTGAACTAGTATGATTTCGTCATAGTTTTGCCAAGTATCTATTCGAATCTTTCTTTATTCACAGCAACAAAAATGAGATCCACCAGAAAACAGTCTTGTGAAAAGTTTTGTTGTCTGTATCTATTATTTAGTTTATAATTTAACTTTTCTGAAAACGCAATATGGATTGCGTTCATCAGGGTAGACTAATCATTAGTACTTGTGTATATATAAAATTACTATAAAATCTCAAAATTGAATTTAAAAGAAAAAAATTAATATTTTTTCTTTGACTTGCCGATTTGAACTTATTTTTTAATGCAATACATCAGATGACAAATTATTTAAAGTCAAAATAATATTTAAACAGATCAACAAGTTTAGACATAATTTGAAGTTGTTTTAAATTCCCAAAGATATTGTTTATATTCTAATATAAAGTATGTCTCGTGATATATGCGCTTGGCACACTCAATGTTAATTGAATGGGTTATGTTTATCTTTTTAATATCTTGATTATTTTTTTGAAATGTCTTTTGTTGACTATGATAAAGTTCATTCATAATTAATAAAAGACATGGAACAAATAAGGATAAATAACACATTTTTAAAATAGAGCCATACCAATGTTGCTATTTGAGGTGTAAATGTTTTAAATTATAATCATGAAAGGATATGCAGTTGCAAATGTATGCGTTAATTCAACATTTTAAATGTTATTCAACATTTAAAATTTGCTATGCATAATTCTTATTCTGATGTATTCAATTAGGAACATGTCATTCTAAATATTTTGTGTCATTTAAGTTATGTTAAACCTATATAGCTCATTCGTCAAGTTGTTTTTTCAAAATTAAATAGTGTTGCGTACACTTTCAGTTTATTATGAATTAACACGTTCTGCGCCGCGTAGGTCACCGGTGACCTACCGTGTTTTTGACCAGGGCGCCACATAGGTCACCGGTGACCTACGTGTTTTTTTTTTTATAAACAGTCCCAGTACGCCAGCGGTCACATTTACTACGAATTTTAACATTGAATGTGACCTATACGGCACCCCTGAATATAATGCACATAAAAACTTCCAAAATTTTGTTTGAAAATGCAATTATTTTTAATAAACCTCCAGGTGTACATGAGCAAGCTATTACGGTTTATTTTTTTCAAGGATAAACAAGCCTCTACAATTACGCTAGGGGGTATAGAAGAGATTCCAGGGATAACATAATGAATGGGACCATCCATTTGTCACATTCTGGAAATTTATGAGAGTGCATTGTCTATGCAACATTGTGACCCTTTTTTTTTGGAGCTATTGTCTCAGTAATCATAAGAGATTATTATGTTATGGCGTAACACTATAGCATATTACATAAATAAATAAAAAATATAATAAGTAATAAATTAGGCATGCTACAATTTGTTTCTACTACAAAAGTTTATGTTGTATATACATGTATTACCGTACGACGCCGCGTAGGTCACCGGTGACCTACGCTCATAATATCACCTAAAATCAGTTTATTTTTAAAAATAAATCATTATTTATGAAGCCTATATATGTATACATAATATAAAGTATAATTTGTTTAGTGGCGCAGGTACTCATTTTCTCAAAATGTACTGCGGCACGGAACGTGTTAATTGTGAAATGACAAATATTTGATAACATGGCAAAAAGGGAATAAATCTACAATGATATTTATAAAACATACTAAAACAAAAATATCAGTAAATTTATAATTGCAACATAGAAATGATTAAAAAAAAACTAAACCATTGATATTTAAAGGAGTACTGATAATTTAATTTAGTAAATTATTGATGTGAATAATTTAGTAAATTAAATTATCGTTATAAATAATAATATGTTAACATTTGGTTTATTATTCAAATAAAAAGTTATTGATCAATAATTTGACTGAATCGATTTGGCAACGTAATTATTGTTTATATTTTTGTTATATTTGAAAATTTGTGATTTTCAATAAAATATAATTTGGAAAATTTGGACGTTTAGCTAAGGGTAATTAATTAAATATCAAAGTTTCTAATGTTTATTGCAATTATAACTATTGAAAATGAAATGTATGCTTCATGATATGGCTAAAAATTTGAGTTTCATAAATCATTTACATTATCATAGTGAACATCAGAAATGAGCAACTGAAATAAACTAATCATAACCATATTCCTTTGAGAGTATTCTCCGTGGCATGTCAGACTAACTGATGAATCCTATTTATGTTCCAAAATTTTCATAACTATAGTCCATTAGTACAGAATATACTTTGGAATTGTTGCTGTGTTGATGCTTGAAAGATGGCTAGTGTTTAGTGTTTAGAAGGCATTGTAGTCTTTATTTTTCAGAATGATGTCAGAAAAACAATACTGGAAATTGAATTCGTTTTAAATATTACATTTTTTTTTATTTCATATATTTTAGCACTCTGAAGTAAAGCAATTAAAATAAGTTCCTGAACTGGGTACAAAAAAATAACCCCAATAAAATGGTATCTATTTACAACAAAATTGGTGAAAACTGTCTTGTTTTTTTTTAAATGCCATTTTTTGTTATCTTTAACACAAAATATAAAGGGTATTGATTTAATTACCATTTTTCTGTCAACATTCACATAGATGTGTCGCTTATATTTGATTTAATCACCATTTTTCTGTCAACATTCACACAGATGTGTCACTTATATTTGATTTAATTACAATTTTTCTGTCAACATTCACACAGATGTGTCACTTATATTTGATTTAATTACAATTTTTCTGTCAACATTCACACAGATGTGTCCCTTATATTTGATTTAATTACCATTTTTCGGTCAACATTCACACAGATGTGTCGCTTATATTTAATTTAATTACCATTTTTCTGTCAACATTCATACAGATGTCGCTTATATTTGATTTTTGGTTTCAAGTGTACTCTGTTTTAGATCAGAAATATAATGAAATAAAGCTGTATTTCAATATTTGCTTCGAATTAATATTGAAATTTCCAAAATATGTCTTCATATTCCAGTACATTCAACTCCCAAATACAAAGTGTTATTTTAAATGGCACTACACATATATTATGAAAAAAAAGCTTTCAGCAGTCCTTAATTTTTTTAAATTTTGTTAATCTTGCCACAATTTATGTTAATACTATATTTTACATAAGTTATTCAGACGTACATGTATTAAGAATATGAAAATGATGGATATGAGTAAATTGTAGGGATAATTTTATTTTTTTAATTTAGTTTTTTTTTTTAAATGTAAAATTTTAAGTACAAAGCCTTCAGAATCAGCACTATACTGAATAAATCGGTATGTTTGCTTAATTTGATATTTTTTAGACATCTTCAAGATGAAAGTTGTAGCACCTTTGAAATGTTAGACAATCTTTCAAGCCACTTGAACACGTCAATAACTCCAAAGAATCTGTTGCATTTCCAGTGAATCCCATATTTGCTTGTAGTGAATTTAAAAAGTGGCTTCATATACATATATGAAATTGTTAAATTCCCCCTTAGAGTATTAATTGTACATTTTAGATTAATGAAATGACACTTTTTCTAGATTACGGATTTGAAAAATCATTGTGATTATATAAAAATATTTCCATTGCAAATCTGAATTGTATTTTCTTACGATTTTGTCTGTATGTATGTATGCCCATGTATTACAAAATTCCATTTCATTTCAAGTCATTGTTCATGATTATTTATAATAGTTATCTAAATTGTCACAAACCAACTAATAAATTGATGATGGTTAAAATATAAATAATCTTTTATTTATTTTCTCAAAATTTATTTATTTAATTACATGTTATTTTATAATTGAATGAATTATTGCCCATTACACGTGAAGAGTATAAAAGAAGGTACAGTACAAAGTGGAGGATTAGGGTACTTGTCGTTAGTGTCACTGGAGATGACAATATGTCAGGTATATCCTGTTGCATATAGGTCAAGGAGCTTCAGTTCTTGTAGCTTGTTGTATCGTCTTTCTCCATTGAGTCCTTGATAACTAGCAATTGTTCTATGTCATTTGGTTGATACAATTGAATACCTCAACCCATCTGTGCTGTATCGAACATTTTGAACTGTGTTGAGTTTAATATGCAGCAATGATGTATACCGCATTACCAATATATAAATGTAATCATAACATAAATTCTACCACCATGTTGTTTCAGCATGTTGAAAATACCTTGTAGTAAAAAATGCATAGTCATTGTGCAGTCTCAAAATATCGAACGTGTCGAATGTGCTCTCGTGGGCTAACATTTGAAGACTAAACAAAGAAAATGCTAGGTAAACTTTTAAAATTGGAAAGATGTTGAAATACTGTTCAACCTTACATTTCGAAAAAAGGTGTAACTGTTGCTGGGGAAATGACTCCAAATGAAGTGAGGAGAACAACGCTGTGTGGCATACTTTTTATTTTATCAGTCGAGCTTCCTCATATTTGTGTCTATTGTTTAAGGCCACATTTGCAACTGTTTTACATGTACAAAACCAGGTTGTAATAATATGACGAGAGGAATTACATGTACAAAACCAGGTTGTAATAATATGACGAGAGGAATTAAAACTTTTGGGTGGCATACCACAATTATTCGTATGATGAAGAATCTTCCATTTTAATTAAAATAATTGTGGTATGTGAATCTGTGAGAAGAAAATGGGCAAAATAAACTTAATTAACATCACATTTTCATCAATACACACCCTCAATACACACCCTCAATACACGCTTTTTTCTTCTCGCAGACCAAATATAGCTTCTATACAAATGAAAAATTCTTCACTATAATATGAAAAAAATCTTCGCTATAATGTGAAAAAATCTTCACTATAATATGAAAAAATCTTCACTATAATATGAAAAAATCTTCACTATAATATGAAAAAATCTTCACTATAATATGAAAAAATCTTCACTATAATATGAAAAAATCTTCACTATAATATGAAAAAATCTTCACTATAATATGAAAAAATCTTCACTATAATATGAAAAAATCTTCACTATAATATGAAAAAATCTTCACTATAATATGAAAAAATCTTCACTATAATATGAAAAAATCTTCACTATAATATAAAAAAGTCTTCACTCTAATATGAAAAAATCTTCACTATAGTATGAAAAATCTTCACTATAATATGAAAAAATCTTCACTATAATATGAAAAAATCTCCACTATAATATGAATTAAAACCTTAATTTAGAAAAAAATATTAATATTTAATTTGGTAAAACTTTTTACACACATCAATAAATAGGTAAACAAATTGTTATTTTAAAATCTGGAAATATTAAAATCAAAACAAGAAAAAAATCATTATTTAAAGTAAATTCATACATTAATTTTCAAATCATGTTGAAAGTAAAGTAACTAATAAATAAACTTGGCATTTCAGTTTCTCCGACCCCGAAGTATTCTGACACTAGAGCAAGTTGAAAAAGATAAACAATGTTTCAATGACTACATATGATCTTGAGAAAAATGCCTACACATCAAAAATCTAAAATTGAAAAATATTCACTATTATAGCATATTTATTTCCTTGGCGGTTATGTCTGTTACTCACAGAGCTCTGAAAATAATTTTCTTAACTGTGCAATCATAGATAACACATCGATCAATAAGTCCCGGGACTAACTACTAAAACAACATTTGTTTGCCAAAATTCTTCTTTATTCATCAACATAGTCTCCTTCAAGAGCGATACATTCATTCTAACGCTTTCCTTACTTTTCTATGCCAGCCGTGTAGAACGATTTATCTTTGCTTTCAAAATAGGCGTTAGTTTCGGCAATCACTTCTTTATTGGAGCCAAATCTCTCCCTGGAGCATCTTTTTGAGGTCTGCGAACAGCCAATAGTCGCTGGGGACCAAATCTGGAGAATACGGTGGGTGCGGAAGCAATTCGAAGTTCAACGCTATGTAATATTCGCTATTGATGTTTTTTCCCTTTTCAAGGTGATCGATAAATATTATACCATGCACATCCCAAAATATGGAGGCCATAACCTTCCCGGCCGACTGTTGAGTTTTTGGTCGCTTCGGACGACTTTCACTGGCTGCTCTCCACTCAGCTGACTGCCGATTTGATTCCGGAGTATAGTGGTGGATCCAAATTTCTTCCATTGTCACATACCGATGCAATGACTCCTGTTTATTTTGCGTAAACAGTGCCAACTACCAAATATACTACCAAATAATATCTTCAGGATGTCGGCTATCTCACACAACTTTACTTTGCGATTTTCCATCACGATTTTGAGGTTTTTTTTAATGTTTTATGGTGTAACAGCCTCATTTGGATGACCAGAGCGTTCAGCATCATTTGTGTCTGTTTGAAATCAGCATACCACCGATAAATGGTTGTTTTCGACAGAGCAGAGCCCGGATAACACTTCAAGCCATCGCTGAGTTTGAACGGTATTTTTTCCCATTAAAAAGCAATGTTTTATCAACACGAAATTCGGTTTTTTCCATTGTTTTGAAAATAGCAAAAGTACTGTAGCTCAATGACACAATGTCGGAATGTTGTGAAAGTTTGACACGTAACTCCTAAAGGTTGGTACTAACTGAGAATGGCATGGCTTTGTTATTGGAGGTACCATCTGTTGGTTAGCCTCGGGACTTATTGATCGATGTGTTACATATATCCGATTGCCTAGTGTCCCTTGTTGGTACACAGAGTCTAACAAGTTCTAGAATATTTGAACAGATAATACCACCACTGATTAATGGTTTTATGAAAAAATAACAGATCTTAGACAGCTCGTCTTATGAACAATTTTGTAAAACCCAATTCATATTTCAAATTAGATAATGTTATTTTTAAGGGGTAAAGATTCTAAAAAATAATACATGTGAAAGCTAGTTAGAAGAGACTATGATGTCGAATGATTACAACTGAGAATTCTGAACATATGGTCTGACCATATCCATGACCAGTCTATTTTTTTTTATGAATTACAGTTTTAAGAATTCATTTATTTTCTCTGTATTAATTTGGTTTCAGATTATCAAAGCAATTAGTTGAATTTATAGTATTGTTGTCAAAAGGCATTTTATTCATTTCATTATAAAGTGACATACTGTTTGTATTGTTAGTTTTGACACTTTTATCAGAGGGAAAATAATTCATCAATGTTTCACAATACGATATATTGTAGATCAAAATCATATGGTTTTTGAAACATTTGTATTTGACAAATAACTTAGAATTGAAGTTTTCAACTTATCAGCAATAAAAGGTAGTGGATAAAACTGGTATAAGTATTTTATTTATTATTCTAGTTATCGTCAAACTTGAAAAAATGAGAAATACTGTAAAGGAAAATGATTCTCCACTTTTTCTTTTATTCTTTCACTTTTTTGATCAGGCAATTTATCCTAAAAGGAAAGATATAAGAATTACTTTAAAAAGGTTTTATTACAGTGACTTTTTCATTTAGAGTAGCGTTACTCAAGTAAAAAATAGAAATGGATAAATTTACAGCTATTTTTAAGACAAAGTGCATTCTTGGCAACGCTGTATTGAGGCCAACATAAAATTTCTTCTGGCTACAAAAAGGACTAGCAGTTTTATTCTTTGTCTAGAATGCGTTTTCTCAAAATAATGTTTGTACCAGTTTTATAAAAGGCCATCTTTATGGTGAATTATTTAAATTGCACGCATTTGAAAATAATTATGCAAACACTTGTTAATCTGCTTAAATTCAAATTCAATAATAATTTCTCATTTACCAAACTTTTAACTTAAACTTCTTTTTCCTGCTTAATGAACACCTCGGGGTAAGGTGAGAAATACACATAAAGCTGATTAATTGTAATAAGTGGACATGTAATATTTAGTTTATGAAAAAAATCTTATTTCAATGATACAGATTAAGAATCGGTAGAAAATTGTTTAGCAAAAATAATGTCACACAAAGTTGTGATGCCAACTATCAAGGTTTTACTAACCAGTTTAGATTTCTGCAAGTTTGATTCAGAAGTCACGCTTTTTGATCAGCTAGTTGAACAAAAATAATGGCGTACATAGTTGTAATGCCAACCATTGAAGTCACTAGTTTAAAATCTATTGTCAAGAGTCCTGCAACTTTGATGCGGAAGTCATGCTTTTTCGCCAGTCTTCGAAATTTGTCAAGATAGATAGAAGTCTCTGGATCTGGTAAAATATAATATTATTAATAATAAACCTGTGTTGGTTTTTCTGAGATCATAAAACTTACTTTGCTAACAAAATTTTATTTATGGTCAGTATAACTTGGTAATAATGAAATCCAAGGGATTATAACTGAACCATGACATACAAGATCTATTAAAAAAGAAAACAAACTTGTATGCTTCTTATATGTTAACTGATTTTATTGCCACTGAACTAATAGTGTTGGGTTGAGTGGGTGATTGAGTGGTTGTTTCAGTTTTTAAACAAATGTTGGGAATCTGACTACACACGGAAAGACTGGAGAAGTGCAATGATTATTATTTCATCATATATTCCGGTTACTGTATGAACATTTTTTGATAGATAGAAAGTGTGGGATGATCTGGGGACATTTTTAAGTGGAAGAGGATGCATGGATCAGATTTTCTCATTGCGTATTGTTATGGAAAAATATATGGCAAAAAATAAAGAACTGTATGGTGTGTTTGTGAACTTGGTAAAAACACATAAATGCGTGATTGAGGTAAGCTATAGAAAATATTGAATGAATATGGTGTTAATTATAAATTAATATGTGGTATTGCGTCATTATATGCCGAAAGTAGAGAATATATTAAGAGTGAATGATGCCTTGACCGAGGGGTTTAATATTATGGATGTGGAAAATGAGTGATATGAGTCAAATAAATGCTATAGAAATGCGTGTACTGAGAATAATACATGGGGTGACAATGTATGACAATATGGAATGAAGTGATTAGGGATGAATGTAAAGTTAAGGCTGATATATTAAGTAGGAATGTCTGGCATTCTCTCCTCTCAGCCTACCCCGACAGGAAAACGGCGTGATGGTTTGTATGTATTACCACTAATTAGATTTGTCTTTTTTAAAGTACTTACCTTAACTGTTTATAAACTGCACACAATGTTTTTTCCAGCTATGGAACTGCTTTGAAATCAACAGAAATGAAAACCAGTGTTGACTTTATTTCCACTTTTTTCGAATGCCCTTAACCCTTCCTGTCCTGTGATGTATAACTAGTACACATTGCTTCTAAACACTTTGATATATAAATATAATAAATACTGGGTTCAGATTTTAGGTATTCCTCCGTAATATCGGCCACATCAGATATTTTGTGAAAATCGGGAATAAATTCACCAATACAATCAAACGTGTGCCAGCAGTGTGTGACGTAGGTATATTCATTTTAAAAAACCACTATGGGTGAGGAAGCGACGCTATTCACGTCTCACTCTGACTACTTTGGTATATGGGAATGCAAGAAATAGAATCTCAGTTCGCTCGCTTCTCTCGCAGGCTTTCGTTCGAGGTGGAAAGAAGTTTCACTTCACCCGTTTTGTGAACGTCGTCCGATGTTTTTTTTTTCATGTTTTCAGTAATTAAATTTCAATTATTATCACTTTTGACTTCAATTTTAATTATTTTAAGCGATTGGCTATGAATATTCTTAATTTTCCGATTTTAAATTGCTCATTTTTACATGTGTATCGAATACACAGCACCGGAACGGGTGGATTTTTTTAGCACAGGAAGGGAAAGGTTAAGGAAAACAATACTTACCACGAATGTTGTGAATTGCAGCTTTCCCACATAGTTCTTGACATCTTTCAGCTTCTGCCGCGATCACTTCTGCAGAAAAGCAGCCCATCCCAACATATAGAACATAATGCATTAACCACAGAAATACTGATAATTTAGCCCATATTCCCTGAAAAAATCAAATGTTTTGCTATGGGATGTTTTATACATAGTTGTAATGGAGAGAAAATTTCTGACATTTTTAATATTCATGATAGATGAACAGCTTTTTTTCAAAGCTTCTACATATTTTCAGACAATATTAATTTTTAAAGAAAATCTTATGCATTTAGGAAAATATTTTTATAAAATGAACTAATTTTTTTTTGCCAATTGCGTCTTCTTGAAAATACAGTAAAATTAACAAAATGTTGCAAGTGGGATCCGAATTTATGAATTTATTATTTCTATGAAGATACTCTTATTACTGAGATAATATATGAAAATTGTCAAAAAATGTTTCAGTAGAAAATATCTATTTTTATATAATTTTATATAACTAGTATCAACCCGTGAAATATTCACGGAAGTAAAACAAAATCTATATTTATGAAAATATATAATCATAAATGTAAAATTTGTTTATATATATTGTATCATTTATAAACCGTCCCCTTTTACACCGGTTCAAAAATTGTTAGCTAGGTATTTAAAATTTGTTCAGTATCACAGACCCACCGAGATTCAAATTTCGAATTACTTTTGGAGAGAATCCAAGTATTCGACAGCCGTACAGGTTTTGGCCTATTTATACTTTGACTAGTTGCAACCTGTGAAATATTCACGGAAGTAAAACAAATTCTACATTTGTGAAAATATATATTTCATAAATGTAAAATTTGTTTATATATATCATTTATACATTGTCCCCTTTTACACTGGCTCAAAAATTGTTAGCTAGGTATTTAAAATTCGTTCAGTATCACGGACCCACCGAGATTCAAATTTCGAATTTCTTTCGGAGAGAATCCAAGTATTCGACAGCCGTACGGGTTTTGGCCTATTTATACTATGACTAGTTGCAGCCCGTGAAATATTCATGGAAGTAAAACAAATTCTACATTTATGAAAATATATAATCATAAATGTAAAATTTGTTTATATATATTGTATCATTTATATACCGTCCCCTTTTACACCGGTTCAAAAATTGTTAGCTAGGTATTTAAAATTCGTTCAGTATCACGGACCCACCGAGATTCAAATTTGGAATTACTTTCGGAGAGAATCCAAGTATTCGACAGCCGTATGGGTTTTGGCCTATTTATTTTATATAATTTATAAATATCTTTTTCACTGAAATATTTTTTAGAAGTACTCGTATTTATTCACTATCATTAGTGATTAGTACTTACTCGTAAATGGTGTTTGACAATTATATGACTTCATTACAAGCAAGGATATAAGGCATTAGATTTAATAATTGTGATAGCAGTTGGGTATAAATTTATTTTGTTGGAAGGTTCTATATTTGAATAATAATTCTTGCCATATCCAACTTTCTGTAGCTAGGGAGGCTGTTGATGTGATTATATAGCGAGGGTCGGCAACTTTTTTTAAAAGTTGTTGTTGTTGAGTTTATCTATTTAAAAAAAAAAGTGTATGCATTGCACATCAAGGATGAAGTTTGCAAGGAGTTTGAGAGATTAAGAAAATACAAAATGTAAAAAATTCAAGGAAAATGATAGTTGAATCAATATATTGAGTAAAACATATATAAAAATGACTTACTTCACCACCTGTGTAATCAATTTTAGATAAAATGTTGGCTATCAACAGGAATGTTAAGAAAGAAATTGTATAGGCACCTAAAAACTGAAAGGATGTATTATAAAATTAATTTATATTTGAATAATAATTCCTAGATATTTCATAGTTAAACACATACATAGGTCTGTAAATATGAAACCGGATTTTTTTATAGAAAATTCACATTTATTGTATGAAAATGGTAAAAAATATTATTCAAAGTATTGCCCATTGCTAGCTACACATTTTTACCATCTCTCTGACAATTTGTGGATACCACGCCAAAAAAACTGTTGCTCTTTTGAGGCAAACCAATCATCGAGCCATTTTCATAAGAAGTGAAGCGCTGCTCAGCAAGTCCGTGTCCCATCGATGAAAATAAGTAGTAATCGGATGGAGCCAAGTCTGGTGAGTAAGCCGCATGCTTAATTATTTGCCAACTAAACCCTCAATTGTTTCCTTGACCGGTTTTTCTGTGTGCGATGGTGCATTATCATGAAGCAAAATCACTTTGTGTTGCCTCTTTTGATATTCTGGTAGTTTTTCACGCAATGCTTAGTTCAAATCCATCATTTGTTGTCGGTAGCGTTCAGTATTAACGGTTTCGCCAGGTTTTAGCAGCTCATAATGGATAACACCCTTCTGATCCCACCAAACACAGAGCATTGTCTTCCATCATAGCGATTTGGCTTTGCAGTCGATGTCGCTGGTTTGCTTGGAGTTACTCATGATCTTTTACGCTAAGGATTCTCGAAATATATCCATTTTTCATCGCCAGTCACAATTCGATGGAGAAATGATTTTCTTTGGTACCTGGCGAGCAGTATTTCGCAAGTGGTTTTTCAGTTTTCCTGCTGTCTCTCATTCAGTTATGGATACGGCTTCTTGTGTCACATTTAATTGATCAGCGAGTTGTTGTTGCGTTTGAGCGTCATCTTCATCCAATAATGCTTGCAATTCGGTGTCTTAAAACTTTCTCAGTGGTCTTCCACGTTCTTCGTTTCTCACGTCAAAATCGCCATTTTTGAATTTTTTAAACCACTCACAGCACTGTGATTTACCAAGAACATGCTCATCGTAAGCTTCGACAAGCATTTGAGGCAATTCTGCAGCAGTTTTCTTTAAATGGTAACAGAAAATCAATGCTGTCCGCGAATCGTAGTTTTCAGGCACAAAAAATGACATGTTCAACGCTATGAAAATATATGTAGTTGTATTAAACTTGTATTGTTGTGAGTTAAAAGTCTTTGACAAATGTCAAAAAAGGCGCCAATGACGCGGTTTTTAAGTCACTACATTGACAATTAGAGCCATCTATGAGCAAATTCTGGTTTCATATTTACAGACCTGGTATATTATATATGTGAAAATCATTATTTGAATTATTATTTATCAATTAGTTTACTTACCAGAATACTTATACGCTTTTTTATTATGGTCAAACTGTCAATTGTAATCATGTAAGTTTTAGTTAAAGTTTTGACACTAATCTCAGTATCTCCCAATATTGGGACATCATGTACCGAAGTATTAAATATTGACATTCTTTTTAAATCGACATTCGATACACCACTTGTTGAATTATGAGAGCTTTTCAATAGTCTGTACAATTTTGCATTAATCATTTGAAGTCGACAGTACAATAAATATATTTCAGTACAAAACTGCAGTAACAATAAATCTATTATGCACATTTTTACCATTATAACCCATTGATAAAAGCCTTTTTTCCATTTGAAATAATCTGATATATTATGGGAAATACTTCCCCAAATATACAATCCATAAAGTGTAGTTATTTTAGGTTTGGTGTATGAGTATGTCTTCAAAGGAACTTGAAGTAGTTTATCAATTAATAGAAAATTTTCATGAAGAACACGTTTCCAATTTCTATAAATAAAAGAGTCGTAAATGATGCCTGTCATGGCAGATAAAGTTTCTGACCATTTCATCAACCAATATACTATACTGCCTATTTCTATATTTGACTGATATTTACTAATTATAAAA